>SJYC01132659.1:0-60000 GCA_006408675.1 Madoqua kirkii
GGAGTGGAGGGCTGGAGAGGGGCGGGGGTTGGAGGCGCCAACAGCGCTCAGGACTGGGGTCAAGGTGGTGCCCGGGGGCCAGGTTCTTGCTTTCTCTCTGCTGCTCAGCAAGGCCCCCCAGCTCAGCACCCGCGGAGGAGCTGGTCTTTTCTGCCCGGTCTGATAGTTTGAGAGTCTGCAGGGTGAGCTAACATAGTAAAGCTAGAGAAAGGGGTGCTTCCAGGTCTAGAAATGTGTCCCTCGGTTTGTTCCCTCAGATGGGTGGGAGGAGCAAGCCACCAGCCCAGCGTGGGTTTCAGTCGACCCCAGGGCTAAGCAGTCACCCTGCCTCCCTGTCGGCTCGCCCTCATTCCTGGGGGGCAGCTCTGGGGCCAGAGGCCCAGCCATGAGCTGGCCTTTGCTCTCTCCTATGGTCCAACCTGCACCTCCCAGAACGTCCCCACTGGGACTGCCCAGGCAACAAAGGGTCCCTGGAAGGGGCTCTGCTCCCTCACTCCTGGGAGCAGCAGAGCCAGTAGTCTGCAGCCGCAGCCCTAGTGCTGGGCTGGGAGGGCTTTGCCGCCAGCTCCCAGGAGGACCAAGCTTGAGGGCGAGGACTGGGGCTGTGTACCCAGAAAGCTCCCTCCGAGAGGTAACAGATGGTGGAAAAGGAAGGTAAGATTTTAGGAGGGAGGGCTTCCTGGGTGGGCCAGTGGTTAAGAATCCACCTGCCAATGTAAGGAATGCAGGTTCGATCCCTGTCCGGGAAGGTATCACAAGCCCTGGGGCAACCAAGCCCGTGGGCCACCGCTGCTGAGCCTGAGTGCCTAGCACCTGTGCCCCGAAGCCAAGGGGCCTCCTGCAGAGAGAAGCCTGGCACCGCAACTAGAGAGTAGTCTCCACTCTCCACACAGCCGTAAATAAGTAATCAATAAAATTTAAAAGTTACGTAAGGAGGGACAGTCGTGTTTTCAACTCTGTTCCAGGAACTGTGTTAAGGTGCTTCCCCATAACCTAGCTGACTGGTCTTCACAGCAGCCTAATAGACCGGATACTGTTGATTATCACACCCAGGCCCAGCAGCTCAGGCATGCAAACAGTGTCAGCACGCAGGGCCCTGGGCTCAGAAGGAGCCCTGCACTCAGTTTAATACTCTGCTGTCAACACCTGGAAATCCGTCATCGTTTTTTAGCAGGCCGTTGTGTGTTTCCATGTGTGTTTCTTACACCGGGCCCTGCAAGTTTGGTACCAGTCCTGATCATCCTGTTTACAGACAAGGAAACCAAGGACCATCCCTAATCTGCTCAAGGTCACAGCTGGGAAGCGGTGGACTTAGTACTTGGACCCAGGGATGTCCGACTCTCAAGACCGCCGTCTCCAGTCCGCCGTGGGGTTGCATCCAGCAGGGTCTGTGGTACATCAGCCAGGTCCCCGGGTGGGCAGCAGCAGTGTCGCTCGAGGGCTTGTTAGACCCTCTGGGGGAAGGGCCTGTGCTCTAACAAGCCCTTCAGATGCTGATGTAACTCAAGCTTGAGAGGCTCTGAGCTCAAAGACAGTAGCTAACAGGGAAAAGAAGAGCACAGTGAGGGAAGGATATCTAGATGGAGAGGCGTGTGTGGTTTGTGGGGGCTGCTCTGCTGTGAACAGGCTGGTCAAGGCCAGCTCAGTGAGAGGCGATGCTTGTCCCATTTAATTCCTCCCCTTGGGTGGAGGAGATGGGGGGTGCTCTGTGGACTCATGGCGGGGGGCAGGAGCCAGGAAGAGGCAAGGACCAGCCTGAGGCCCTAGGGTGGGCAGGTGCCCGGTGAACCTGAGGCACAGGATGGAGGCCCTGGGGTCCCAACACGCGTGGCCACAGTGAAGCCTCATTCCTTGTGTCACCAAGCCTTGGCCCCCAGCCCCCTTTTCTCGTTTATTCCATCCATGTGACTGCTGCCTGGGGAGACAGTTTCTGCACAGTCACCCAGAAGAACAGGCGAGGGGCCTTTTCTCCCGACAGGCAATCTTGCTCTTCCAGGGGGAGGCACGAGGGCCCACCTGGAGGTGGGATTCATGCACGAATCAATCAAGACTCATTTAGAAACGAGGCTCCTGGGCCTAGCTCTTCAACGTGGCTTTTTCACTTCTTGGCTGGGGGAGCGGGGGGAGCTGCTGAGAAGAGGCCAGGAGACGTTTCCAGCAGGTCTCAAGACCGCCTGGGGCCCCAACAAGTAACTCAGGGAGTTCGGCTCTGACTCTGCGGCTTGGGCAGCAGGCCTGCAGGCTTAAGGGTTTTCTTAAAATTTCAGGGCCGAACTTGTGACCCAGCATGAAATTCCAGAAGGAAAGGGCTGACAGAATAGCCCGGCGTTGGCTCAGTCTCCTCCTCGGGAGGGGCTCTGATTCTGGCGTCCACAAGGCTCCTCTATCTCCTTTCCTTTGTCGTCTCTTTGCTAGCGTTAGCCCTTGCGCAGACTCTGCATCTCTCGTCAGTGCAAGGTGATAGGATCTTGGACTTAAAGGCAGGGGTGGAAGGAGTGAAGAAGTGAAGGAGTATTAGAGTGAATGACAGAGGACTTCCCTGGTGGTCCAGGGACTAAGAATCTGCCTTCCAATGCAGGGGACACGGGCTGGATCCCTGGCCCTGGAACCAAGATCCCACATGCCTCAGGGTGACTAAGCCCGAGGGCTGCAATACTGAGCCCAAGTACCACAACTAGAAAGAAGTCCACACACTGCAACGGAAAGCTCCCACACGCAGCAGCAAAGATCCTGTGTTACAGCTTAGACCCAATGCAGCCAAATAAATAAATATAAAAAAATGAATGAAAGATGTTTAGCCTTGGTTAAGGATTGGTTTTAGGAGGGGGCGTGATGGGGCATGGAAATGGGAAATAAACTTCCAAGTTGGAGACCTGGATGATATTAGCTGACATTTAATTGGGTGCTGATTCTGTATTAGAAAGCATATCAGATGCACTCTGGGCACTGTTCCCTTTAATTCCTCATTATATCCATTTTACAGATGTAAAACTGAGCCTCAGCTAGGGAAAGCACTTGCCTCAGGTCACGGAGTTAGTAAGTGGTGGGCTTGAGAGAAACGCAAACCTGACTGAATCCATGACACCAGTGGTCCGCAAACCTTAGCATATATTAGAATCACCTGGAACGCCTGTTCTGCTGGAGATGACTGTGCCCAGAACTAGAGTTTCTGGCTCAGCGTTCTGCACTTTATCAAGTTCCCAAGTGACGCTGAGGCAGTTGGTCCAGGGACCACAATAACAGCAGCCCAATAACGAGGCCGTGCTCTGGGATCCGGATCAGCATCTCATCCTGATGTCAGCTGGCTCTCTCTCTGAAAGTCTGGCTGAGTTGGTCATCAGTGGTGTCTGAACTTCAGCTTTTTCAAAAAAAGCCCTGAGTGTTTCTAATGTACGCTAAGGATGAGAACCGCTGCTCTAAACCCCATCGACAGGGAATGCAGGAGGAATAGCAGGTTTCTGGAGGAAAGAATGGTCCCTTTTCACTAATATACAGAAACATAATGATTTGTGCTTTCAAGCTCAAAATCCCCAGCATTACGGGCCAATCTGCTTAGGCCCAGCTAGATGCTAATTGAGTTTCCTCTCCGGGCAGGGCGCTCGCTCGCTCTGTACAGCCTCTCCAATGAGCTGAGTGTGGACTGATTGGGGCCACTTGGTTGGTGGGAAACGACAAGATGGAAATCCACTGAGGAACTGATGACAGGTATCCTTGCAACTGGGCATTTTTCTTATGAGTAACAATCTCTGGTGATTTCATTCAAGTTTGCAGCAGCATGTTTTATGACCAAAGCCCTTGCATAATTGTGCAATGGAAATGTATTTGAAATTGCTTAAGTGGTTATATATAGGTAGGATTTGCTCAGGAATTTGAGGTACTTTTAAGAAGTCCATATTCAGTTGGATTACCTTTGAAATGTGCTTTGGAAATTGGCGTTTACCGCTCCCAGTTCAGTGCTGGGAAAGAGGAGGGTGCTTTTTAACCTAAAAGCCATAGAGCTTTTTAGAGGACTGGCATTAATGGTTTTCAGGGATTATTAACTTGTACCTAGTGATTAATTTTTAGGAAATCACAGGGAGGCTTGTGACTACTGCCTGAAAGTACAAAGACAGTAAACAGATGAACGAATACAACAAGGCAAGTTGAAGGTCTCAATTCACTGGCTCTCACCAAGATTAAAAAAAGTGATGATGTTGACCGGATGCAAGAAGAGAAAGTGGCAACAGGGAGTGTCGGAGCCTCAGGTTTGGAGCTGCAGAAGACATCTAGACTAGGACTCAAGTTCAATGCCTTCAGAAGTCTAGATGAGTGAGGGACCAATATACACCCCCACCTAGAGGGGCATCTGACTGCTCCATCCACAAATGAGACCCAACGCTGCCACATCACTCAAGTTTCCAAGATAAGGCAGAGATCAAGACTTTAATATAAACTTTCCCAATTTTCAAAGACTTGCTTAAATACAATAAATACTGTGTCAGCCAAATCAATCTGTGGGCTGTATTCAGACCACATCAAGGATCTTGTCCAACCCCATTATTTCACGAAGGAGGAGACATGGCCTAGAGGGTTTACTTGGTTATTGATTTAAATAAAGACAGTCAACTCAGGGCTCCTTTGCCTTCAAAGCACTCACAGGCTGGTGAGAAAAGGCAGGAAACAGGGGTGGGCTCTGCTGAGTGGTCCGGGTGGCTGTGAGGATGGAAACAGGGTAGTCTTATGCAACCTGGGATCAGAAAGGACTTCCCTCTGGAGAGGAAGTCTCAGCTGAGTCTTGACGGAAGAATAAGGGTCAGTTACTCGGAACGGTGGTATTGGGAGAGAGGTCAGCTTCAGCCAAGACCTAGGGGCATGGCTGGTTGGAAAAATGCAAGAGGCTGTGAGACTGAACCCAGGTAAGAACCGGAGTGGGCAACTAGCAGATTTTGATGCAGCTGAAACTCTAGCCCACACCCCAAGATATGCCTTCACCGTGGCGTGAGAGGAAGACGAGTCAAGGGTCCAAGAATCTGAGAGTGGAGTTTAGCCAAGCCCGGAGAGGATGGTGAAAAGGTCAGGGGATGAAGTCTAGGTTTAGCTTTTACTTTTTCCCTACTTGCTCTGAAATGAGCATTCCGAGCACTGCCATCATAACCCCTGAAAGGCTGCCTGATTCTTCCACGGAGATGGCTCATTCTACTTTTTATAGCTCCTGGCGCTTTGAGTGGATGGATCTTCACATTTCAATATCAACATGATTTCCCTTCGGTAACCTTAGCATCCATTGCAAGAGATGCTTTCTTGTTCAGCCCTGATGCTTTAGAATTTGAAGGAAGGGAAGATGAGGGAATTCAAATTGTTTCTCTGTGCTCTCACGTGTTTGCAGCTGGGTTGGGGGGAAGTTTCTTTTTCTTCTCGTACTGTTACTCTAAGAGGGACCAGGAGATTTGGACAGGAACAAAGGTTGTGCTATTTCCCCCTTAGATCAGCTGTCTCTGTGGCATCACTGAGTTTTCGAGGCCCCACTGTTTCCAGTGTTTTGTTGGTACTAGGATAGACATCTGGGATTCAGGCTCCAACCTTGCCCTCATAAAGTTTACAATCTTGTGGAGAGCCATGTGTGATCAAAGTCATAACAGGGTTAAAAATAGGGGCCTCAAAATGTACATTCAGGGAATAGAGAGTTTGATTACCTTTATTCTTGGTGAAACTGAGTCCACCAGCGAACATCTTGACTTGCCATGTATTTTTCTTTTAAACTATAATATAAAAGTCATCATTTCAACCACTTTCAAGTGTACAATTCAGTGATTTTTTTTTTTTAGCATCAATGTTTTGTGACTATCACCACCAGCCAATGATAGAACATAATCAGTTCAGTTCAGTTCAGTCGCTCAGTCATGTCCAACTTTTTGCGACCCCATGAATTGCAGCACGCCAGCCCTCCCTGTCCATCACCAACTCCTGGAGTTCACTCAAACTCACATCCATTGAGTCCGTGATGCCATCCAATCATCTCATCCTCGGTCGTCCCCTTCTGCTCCTGCCCCCAATCCCTCCCAGCATCAGAGTCTTTTCCAATGAGTCAACTCTTCTCATGAGGTGGCCAAAGTACTGGAGTTTCAGCTTTAGCATCATTACTTCCAAAGAAATCCCAGGGCTGATCTCCTTCAGAATGGACTGGTTGGATCTCCTTGTAGTCCAAGGGACTCTCAAGAGTCTTGTCTTCTCCAACACCACAGTTCAAAAGCATCAATTCTTCGGCGCTCAGCCTTCTTCACAGTCCAACTCTCACATCCATACATGACCACTGAAAAAACCATAGCCTTGACTAAAACATAATCAGTACCTGCAAGGAAACCCCACACTCATTAAACCATCACTCCCATTTCATCTTCTCTCAGCTCCTGACCCACACTAATCTGCTTTCTATTTCTGTGGAGTTTCCTACTCTGAACTCCAATACTGTCTTGATAGTGTTCTCTGATACATGAGTTTAAATTTTTTATTGAAGTATAACTGACTTAGAGTATTATATTATTTTCAGGTATACAACTGTGATTCAGTATACATAATCAGTACTGCAAGGAAACCCCACACTCATTAAACCATCACTCCCATTTCATCTTCTCTCAGCTCCTGACCCACACTAATCTGCTTTCTATTTCTGTGGAGTTTCCTACTCTGAACTCCAATACTGTCTTGATAGTGTTCTCTGATACATGAGTTTAAATTTTTTATTGAAGTATAACTGACTTAGAGTATTATATTATTTTCAGGTATACAACTGTGATTCAGTATTTTTATACATTATAAAATGATCACCATAAGTCTAATTACCATCTGTCATCATATAAAGTTACTGAAATATTATTGACTATATCCCTGTGTTGTACATTACTTTGTTGTGACATTTATTTTATAACTAGAATTTCATACCCCTTAATCTCCCTCACCTATTTTCACTTATCCCCCAGTCCCTTCCCTTCGGGTGACCACCAGTTTGTTTTCTGTGTCTATAACTCTGTTTCTGCTTTACATTTTTTCATTTTGTTTTTCAGATTCCACGCATAAGCTGAACCACTGGATCTTCCTTGAAAAGCTTTTACTTTGATGAAGTTTACTTTGTATTTTCTTCTATTGGCTTGTGCTCTTGGTGTTATATTTAAGAAACTCTTGCCTAATCCAAGGTCAGAAATGTTTATACTTATGTTTTCTTCCAAGCGTTCAATAGTTTTAGCTCTTATATGCAGGTCTTGGACTGATTTTGAATTAACTTTTGTTTATGCCGTGAGATAGGCATCCAACTTCATGCAAAAGCATGTGGATATCCAATTCCTACAACATTTGTTGATAAGACTATTCTTTTACCAATGAATGGGCTTGGCTTCCTTGTCACAGAACAATTGATCACACATAGATGTATGGGTTTGTTTCTGGATTTTCAATTTTATTCCATTGACCTATATATGATAACTCAGTAAAGATTCTGCCTGCAATGCAAGAGACCACAGGTCGATTCCTGGGTCGAGAAGATCCACTGGAGAGAGAATAGGCTACCCACTCCAGTATTCCTGGGCTTTCCTTGTGGCTCAGTTGGTAAAAATCTGCCTGCAATGTGGGAGAGCTGGGTTCAGTCCCTGGGTTTGGAAGGTCCCCTGGAGAAGGGACAGGCTACCCCCTCCAGTACTCTGCCTGGAGAAGTCCATGGACTATATTGTCCATGCGGTCGCAAAGAATCAGACACGACTGCATGATTTTCTCGTCACTTCATTTCACGTATGTATCCTTTAGACAGTACCACAGGGTTGGGCTATTGTAGCTTCGTAGCAAGTTTTGAAATTGGAAAGTATGAGAGCCTCACTTTTGTTCTTTTTCAAGGTTGTTTAAGCTCTATGGGGTCCCCTGCAATTTCATGTGAATTTAAGGGTAAGCTTATTCATTTCTGCAAAGAAAGCAGTTAGATTTTTTTTACATAGATTGCACTGAAGCTTTAGAACATTTTGGAGAATTTGGCATCTTAATATTAAGTCTTCCAATCCATGAACATACGATGTCTTTCCATTTATTTTTTATTTAAATTTTTCAACAACATTTTGTAGTTTTCAGAGTACAAGTCATATGCTTCTTTGGTTAGATTTATTTCTAACTATTTTATTCTCTTTGGTGCTCCTGTGAAATGAAGTGTTGTCTTCCTTTCCTTTTTGGATTGTTTGCAGCTCGTGTAGAGAAGTACAACTGATTTGCGTATATTGATCCTGCAACGTTGATGAACTTGCTTATTAGCCCTGATTGTCTTTGGTTTTGGAGTGTGTGAATTCTTTAGTGGTTTCCATTTGTAAGATCATATCATCTATCAATAGAGATAGTTTTACTTTTTCCTTTCCAACCTGGATCACTTTCCCCCTCACCTAACTGCCCTGGCTGGAACCTCTAGTACAATGTTGATTAGAAGAGGTGGAAGTGGACTTCTTTGTCTGCTTTCTGAACTTAGGGGTAAAGCATCAGGCTAAGTGTGACGTTAGCAGAGAGTGTTTTTGTAGATGGCTTTATAAAGGGTGAGGAAGTCTCCCTTTCTCTCCTAGTTTGTTGGGTGTTTTCATCATGAAAATGTGTAGGGTTTTTTTCCCCTAAGGGATTTGTCTGTGTCTACTGTGGGTTTTCCCCCCATTAATATGGTACTGGGTGCATGATAAAGGCCCAGGAAACACTTACTGAGTTAATGACGGAAGTGCCGCCGCCCTGACCCAGCAGAGGGGTGTTGCTGCGTGGTTTAGAGGTGTTGTGGTTCTGTGTTGTTGGCCTGTTGTTGTTTCTAGGACGTCGAAGCTGGACTGCCCCGTCATCACCACTCTCTCTCTCTCCCAGCGGTCCTTTTGACCTACAACAACCTCTTGGAAGTGGCTGCCCAGGGGCCCAGGAAGGTGAACGTCCTCAGGTCAACCAGAACTGACAACTATACAGAAATGCAGTGACTTGGCCTTTGCAACATTTGGGCTAGCTAAACCAGACAACAGATCTTTGCCTTCCAAATGTGCAGGCTAAATGTTAATGTCAAATCCCAAGAGCACTGTGCAGTAGAAAGCTATAAAGAGTTAATTCCCAGAAGTCATTGCTATTAATCTTGGTGTCTGGATGAAATCTGAATTGGGGACCTCAATTACCTGATCGCGCCTCACATAGCCTTAGCTGGCAGTAATATTGATGAGGATGGCAATCATTTCTCCCACTTGGAGGCCCGATTGCAATCCCATCCTAAGCAATCTGCCCTTCAAGTGCATCTGAAAGTGGGCATTATTCTCTTTTCTTCTGTTGTAGAAGGAGTCCTGAATCTTTAACCCCTTATTCTCCATGACACAGCCTTAGTTGACTGAAGAAGGTAAGTAACGTCACACGTTAGAATCACCTTTCACAGATCAGGAAGCACTTTGATGTTATCTTGTTTCAACCAATCCTCATCACTGCTCAATAATTAGAGATGTCCATGCCCATTTTCAGGTGAGGAAACTGAGGTTTTTTAACTTACCTACCTGCCTGCATCCTCCAGATGGTAAGGGCCAGAGAGATGGGACCCACACTGACTTTCTGGCCCACGGTGTGCTTGCTGTCTATGCTACAGAGGGCTGCATGAAACAGGTGCAGAGCTTTCAAAAAACTGCAGACCGAAAAGACCAAGCCCTTTTCTTGGTTCAGGGTTTGTGGGGGGTGGGGGTGGGGGTGAAGAGCAAAGTCTCAGTGAAAAGCTTACGTGGGAGGACAAAGAAGGATTTTGAAGTGGGGACCGAACTGGGCACTTGGAGCATCGGAAACCAAACCTCTCCACCTTGCAAGCTGCAGTCTGTGCCCTGGACCTCCGTTTCTCCACAGTCCTCCGGTGCGAACCCTGTCGTCTGTCCCCCGGTGACTGATTGGTGGCATGCTTTTGATCCTAAGCCATCTGGCGTGCATCTGGCCACCTCTCTAAACGGTGAGCATGTGGTCAGAGGGCATGAATTCCTCTGAGCAAGTGTCTAAGCAAAAGGAGTCATGGAAGCCAGTCCTCATCAAAAATAGTTAAGAACTGGTTGACAAAGGCTGTGCACCTAAGGAAAGATTAGGAGCCTTTGCCGGGCTGTGTTCTGAGAGCAGTTTTATGCTTCCTTTCCTCCTTTGCCTTCTGTCATTGAACAGAGGGCAAGAGGATGTGAATGAATGCAATGGAAAGAAAGTGATGGAATCCATTCATTCATTTATGCTTTTGCATTTAATCCTACATTTCTTCACCCAGTAAATGTGTAGGAGGCATCTGCTGTGTGTTGGGGTCTTTGCTGGGCACTGGGGGTGCAGCAGTGAGCAAGGCAGACGTGGCCTTTGCTTTCGTGAAACTTGTAGTCTAGTAGAGGAAGAAAAACAAAAATAAATAGACACATAAATAGATGAAGGTAAAGAACCAGGAGGAAAAGAAATAAGACCCTAGAGAACAAAAGAGGGAGGCTTAATTGAATCCAGCGATTAGAAAGACATCTATTTTAGGACATGACAGGTAAGTTCTATTTTAAATATGAGAAGAAACCTATCTTGGAGCAGAGGAAGAGGTTAAGGGGGAGAAGAGTTTTCCACGCAAAAGGATAGCACATGCAAAGACCCTGGGGTGGTAAAGAAATTAGTGTCTTCAAGAAAATTACAGGAACCTTTGACGGCTAATGTGTAGGGAGTAAGGAGAGGGGTAGGAGATGAGGTCAGAGAGGGAGGTAGGGTTTGATCATGCAAGGTCTTGATTTTTCCTCCCCAGCTTCTTACTCCTTACATCCCAATGAGATTGTAGAAAAATGTGTCTAATGGAAAGAAGTCAAAGTCAGTGGAAACAGAACAAAGGGAAAGTGAAGAGTTGAAAGACTGAATTATTGGTCTCAATTCTTCACTCCTCCATATTTTACATCCATACATTTGCTATGGCCTCTGGAATTCAGGCTTGGTCTTCTAACTTTCTTTGGCCAATGATATGAGAAGGCCACAAAGCCTGGAAATACGCTGGCACAAATGAGTACAGTTCCTTACACTTCTCCTTTGTTATTAAAAGAACAGGCCTTGGGGAGTTCAAGGAAGATGAAAGATACCTGGGGCAGACCTGGACACATCTTGAAGCCTGGACTCAAACCCTGCTAAGTGAAACTTGTGCCATTGTGTTGTTTATTTGACCTCTGAGGTTTGGGAGAGGTTTGTTACACGGCATTATTATAGCTGACCAATGCAAGTAGGGTAGTGAGAACTTTTCTGAGGAATGATTGACAGAGATGGGATACTTATCTGGAGAACAGAAGATCGAAAAGGAACTGAGATTTGTCACATGACAGAAGGACTAGGTTTATTTCATGTGATCCTAAAGTACACAGATGAGATCTACATGGATTTACAGGAAAGCAGGTTTACCTATACTCAGGGAATAACTTTTTATTGATTCGAGTGCCAGGAAAATGGCATGGATTATCTCAGACCCCAGGATGGCATGGAAGTAACTGTAGTGCCTACTATGTGCCAAAGACTCTCATATTTTTTATTTTGTGATAATTTCCACCAAAAAAATCTGTAAAACAAGGATTATTTTAAAGATAAGGGAATTGAGACTCAGAGAAAGTAAGAAACTTGCTGAAGTCTATGCATAGCCAGTATATTACAAGGCAGGATTTGAACCAAGGTCTGTCTGACACTAAACTCCAGCTGTTGGAGAAACACATTTCCAGAGATGGCTTCAGGAAGATTCAGGAACTGAATGGGGACCAATGCCCAAAGCCTGGGCCCCCAAGCCATTCCAGCTCCAGGATTTAGCAAGCTTTCGCTACAGGAGCTAGGGGTGAGGAGGGGAGAGGAAAGGAGAAATCCAGCAAGTTTTTCCTAAAGCTCCATTTTTTCCATTTAAATGGCTTCTCTTTATTCTGATATTCTATCTTGTCAATTGTTCTTTTCTAAATCAAATAATGATGTTAGTTTTAAAAAATTATCTTAATTTAGCAAAATAAAAGGGCTTCCCAGGTAACAATAGTGGTAAAGAACCAGCTTGCCAATTCAGGAGACATAAGAGATGCAGGTCAGTCCCTGGGTTGGAAAGATCCCCTGGAGGAGGGCATGGCAACCCACTCCTATGCTTTTGTCTGGAGACTCTTATGGACAGAGAAGCCTGGTGGGCTACAGTCCATAGGGCTGCACAGAGTCCGACATGACTGAAGCGACTTAGCACACAGCCAGCAATGTGAAAAACTGTCAGCTTGGCCAGACTCCCCAGCTATCTGGAGATGATAAAGGCTGTGAAATAGAAAAGTCTAGAAGCCACTATCTGGACAACTTCCAATGTCTTTTTCAGCTCTGAACTTTGGTAACGTTTTAAAGAAAACTCTACAGGTCAAGTGACAGGCTCTGTGGGCCTCGGGAACCTGCTTGGCCTGTGGTTGCCCAGGTCGAGGGACGGATGCAGGGCTGGCTGTCTTCAGCCTGCTCGTGTCTCCTGTGGGCCCATTTTGCCGATTCAATGCACAGGTCACCGTGTCGCATCCGTAACAGTCTCCGTCAGGGTTACGGTGGAGAAGGTGTGGCTTGTTGAGGTCCCCAGCCAGGCGAAGACCCCCATGAGGCAGCTCAGCCGAGCGGTGCTGTGCTCCTGAGATCTCCCGGCAGAAAGCTCACCCTCCTTGCCATCCCGCAGGCCGGGGGTAGGGCGGGCTGTTCTGGGGGCTGCCTCTTCGCTGCGGATGGAGGTGGTTAGGGGGGGCTTCTGGGAGACTTCAGTCCTGTCTCCTCTTCCTCCCTCTTCTTTTTAAAAACAGCCTACGTGCCACAGCTGGAGTCCGTGTACCACCGTGAAAGACTGTGCAGCAAAGACCCGACGCAGCCAAATAAAAATTAGACATAAAAATAAAGGGTATGATTCAACTGTTTCCATTTACTCACGAGTGTGTGCAGTTATCACCACACCTTTAGGACATCTTTCTGACCTCAAAGAGACACACATCCCCGGGAAGAATTACTTCCTTCTTCCTCACCTCTACTCTGCGTCTCCCGGCCCCAAGCAGCCGCTACTCTCCTTTCTGTCTCTATAGATGTCCCTAGTCTGAATCTTCCTACAAATGGAATCATACACCATGTGATCTTTTGCGACTGGCTTCTTTCACTTAGCATAACAGTTTCAAGGTTCATCCAAGCTGTAACACGTGTCAATACTTCATTCATTTTTAGATTTTATTGTTTAGAGGCATTTTAGGTTCACAGTAAAATTGAGGAAAAAGTATAGTTTCCATATACCTCCTGGCCCCCTCCCCTGCACCCATAACCTTCTCTACTCGCAGATCTGCTGCCAGATCTGACATTCACTGTCAAATATAAATGCATTTACTTCATTCAATGTATTTACTATAACCGATGAACTGGTACTGACACGTCATCCTGACGACTTTGACAGATGGATAACAACATGTATCTACCTTCTCTTTGTATCGTTGTATGAATAGGTTCACTGCCCTAAAAACGCTCTGAGTTCCTCCTATTCATTCCTCCCTCCCCTTAACTGCAGGCAACCACTGACCTTGTTACTGTCTCCATAGTCTTGTCTTTTCCAGAGCGCCGCACAGCTGCAATTACAGAGCACGCAACCTTTTCAGCACGTTCCTCTTGCCTTTAGGAACATGTCGTTTCATGACTTGTTAGGTCATTCATTTTTATGGTTGACTAATATTCCACTGTATGGATGTACCACAATTTATTTATCCATTCTGTTACTGAAGGACAACTTGATTGCTTCCACGTTTGGGCAATAATGAATATGGCTGCTATACTAATGTATATTATTATTATCTTGTTTATCCTTTCATCAACTGATGAATATTTGGATAGTTTCCACCCCTTTTGGCTACTGTAAATAGTGCTACTATAAACACTTCTGTTCATGGTTTTGTTGGAACACGTTTTTGATTTTGGGTATTTATGTAGGAGTAGAATTGCTGGGTCATATAGTAACTCTATGTTTAACTGTTTTGAGAAACAGCCAGACCGGTTTTCCAAGTAGCTGCACCATTTCACGTTCCCACCAGCAGTGTCTGAGGGTTCTGATTTCTCCACCGTCCTCAACGACCCTTGTCATTGTTGACTCTTTGATTCTAGCTATCCCAGTGGGATGAAGTGGTGTCTCAGTGTGATTTTGTCTTACGTTTCCCTGATGACTGATGATTAGAGCATCTTTTCATGTGCTTTCTGGCCATCTGTGTGTTTTTCTTGGAGATATATCTATTCACATCCTTTGTCATCTGTAAGTTGGGTCTTTTGTCTTTTATTACTGAGTTGTGAGAGTTCTTCATATATTCTGGATACAAGCCCCTTAATCAGATATATGGTTTGCAAATATTTTCACTCACCCATGCACTCTGATATAGTGCTTACCTCTCTCTCCTTGACCCCTACCCCCAGAAAAGTTGGGAACAAAGATTGTAAGTTTTGATTTGTTTTTAAAAGCTCGCCTACCTCTTTCAACCCACTCCAGTACTCTTGCCTGGAGAATCCCATGGATTGGAGCTTGGTGGGCTACAGTCCACAGCTCGCAAAGAGTCGGACATGACTGAGTGATTTCACTTTCACTTTACCTCTTTCAAAATAATTGAAAGCAGAAACTCAAACAGCTATTTCTATACCAGTGCTCAGAGCAGCCTTACATGAAGCAGCCAAAAGGCAGTCACATAAAAGGTAAATGACTGGAGAGAGATCTGACTTTGGAGTCACTGCCTTGCTTTGACTCCTGGCTTTGCAGCGTGACCTTAGGCAAGTCACTGTTCTCGCTGGGCCCCAGCTGGCTCACCTGTACAATGAGGTGACAGTTCCTTCCTGAGAAGGGCCCTGGCTTCAGCGCAGTGTGGCAGGAAGAGCTCTCAACTTGAAAAGACTCAGAAGAAATTTCCTCTCGGCCCAACTCTGCTGCAATATAACTTTGGCAGGATTGCCTCTCTAGGTCACAGTTTCCCCATATATCAAGCCAGGACAATAACATCTCCCCCTGCTACACACTTTGAGGTTGTTAAGAAAGAGTTCTCAAAAAGGAACAGCGTTCTACAAAACCGAGGTTAGAAAATAAAGTAATACTTGGCAGAATGATGAACTGGTAACCCAGGGTGCTGTGTTAATTAAAAATGATCCTGTATAATATGCAGCTATTAACAGGGATAATTATGTAGAAACAAGCAACACCATTTAGGAGAGGCAGAGCGCTTACAGAGTTGTACGGTCAGGAGGATCTGAACTATGCCCAATTTATGCATAATGTAGACAAAGACCAGAAGGGATCACAGAAAAGATGTAAGCGATTATTGTGCACCGGCCTGGGGAGGATTACAGGCAACTGAAACACATCCTTGGAAAGTCATCCTCATGCTGTTTTCACAACATGTTTTCCCAGTAAGGATATAATTTTAAAACACAGGTGTGGCTGGGGGTCATTTGGGGACAGCCTGCATCTGAATGTTGGCCCTCACACCCTCTGGCATTGTTGGATTCTTGAGATTCAAACCATAGCAAGCGTCACCCTGCTCCCCGGCCTTACCTGCCCTTCCCCACTTACATCCTCAATAAGAGATGGACCACAGGCCGCTCCTGAAGCTGCTGCGGCAGAAATTCCTCACCCTTCCATCCCTGACCCTCTCTTCCCAGCTCACAGGGTCCCTGGGAAGATGAAGTGAGATGCTAGGGGTGGAAGAACTGGACCTCCCTGGATCTCACCAGACACAAGTAGGCATCCCCATTACCCCTTAACTCCACAAGACCCGTGTGTCCAGCGCTGCAGGGGGAGGAGGGCCCCGCACCAGCAAACATGCAGCCAGTGGCCGCTGAGGCGGCTGCCCGCCCCATTCCAACTACTAGCTGCATTTGAGAAATCTCAAACTTACTCATCACACACTTACACACCTTCAAAACGACAACATAGGGGGCGTAGCTGTGCTTTTCAAAAAGTTTTTTCTCTTAGTCTGTGTCCTTCATTCTTTCATTCCGATCCCCAGAGCACTCACCCCTCACCTGTTGAGCTGTTTCTTCTGAATGTTATCTGCACATCCTTCTGCAAACACTGCTCTCCTCTATTTCATGTTTTAACAACATACTCACTGACTTTCTGCCATTGCAAAACGGTTCGCCTCACTCACCCCGCCCCCCTCTCCTTTTGTCTCTTTTTCCCAACACCGTTATATTACCGTCTTGGCTACAGTGGTCACTTTAGGAAACACACTACACCCTTAGCTCTGATGATGCTCCCCCTCCACGCTTCCCAAGAAGGGGCCGCTCACCCTGCAGCCCCCCTCCTCCCTTCTCCTTCCTCTGCTCCCTGTTTCCATCCTATGTACCTTTACATTGTCTCTATCCCTAGCATTCCCCTTGTAACTGTAGAGAAGCCTTCCATGCTTTGCTTAAAGACTGATTCTAAAACTAATAAACAGGGGCTTCCCGGGGGTCCAGTGGCAAAGACTCCACTCTCCCAATGCAGGGGGCCCGGGTTTGATCCCTGGTCAGGGAACCAGCTCTCACATGCTGCAACTAAAGATCTTGCAAGTCACAACCAAAAGATTCTGCAGGTTTCAATGAAGGTTGAGGAGCCTCAGTGCGCTAGGACTTGGTGCAGACAAGTGCATAAAAATAAATATTAAAAAAATAAAAAAACTAATAAACAACGTTTACATGGCTGAGATTGATTGGTATACGTACGCATATGGCTCTTTGCCTGGCCAGTGACATTCCTGCTGACGCTTGCTCTTTTGCAATACTTTTCTTTAATCAGGAGTTTCAAACAGCTTTTCTTTCATTTTTTTCTTTTTCTAGCATTAGTTGGCTTCTTCATCTCCTCAATTTCTCCCTAACTTTCCTTCTCAGTAGGCGTTCTATGGAGATTCCCTCTCCCCGAGGATCCACCATCTCGAGCCCTCTGTGCTCCTGCGCTTCGGTCTGGACAGTGCACATCCGGAAACTTCCTTTCACTGGTTTCTCAGGCTCAACCCGCACTTTCGGAGATCTGGGTTACAGTCTTGAGTCTCTTCCCGCATGTTGCCAGAGCGGTCCACTAAGCACCATCCTATGCAGAGGTGTATGGTGGGATATAAAACATAAGATACTTTTATATTTGGAAATTGTTTAGTTTGCCTTTGGATGATTGATGATCTGGCTGAGCACTGACTCATAGGTTGTAAATCTAATTCCCTTAAAACTTTGAAGGCACCGCTCTATTGGTATATAGAGTTTCCTTCCGAAATCTGTGATTCATTTTCGTTGTGTCACTTCACAGGGGCCTCATTGTCAGCGGAAGCTTCTGGGCTGCTGTCCTCATTTTGGCCAGCTTCCTGCTCAGTGACGTTCCCTATTCCAGGTGTGGGCCTGCTTTACTCACTGTTCTGAGGCCTTGTGTCCTTCGTCTCCGAGAAATTTTCCTGTATTATTTCTTTGACAATTTCCTCCCCTCTGTGTTTTCCTCCCCTTTTATTAAAAAAAAAATTTATTGGAGTACAGTTGCTTTATAATTTTGTGTGTTTCTGCTGTATAGTGAAGTGAATCAGTTTTCTCTACATCTATGTCTCTCTTTCTGCTTTGCAAATAAGTTCACCTGCACAATTTGTCTGGATTCCACATATAACCGATATTATATGATGCTGCCTTTTTTCAGAAACTCCTAATGCTTGGATCCTGTTTTGATCCTTCCTCCCTACTTCTCATGTGTTGAACTTTTTTTTTTTCCCGTATCTTTGTCTGGATGTTTTCAAATCATGCAAGGATATTTAAGCTCGGGAACCGTTCCTCTTTTCACTTTGAGTCTCATGTGAAAATGTATTTCTGGTTACGTTGTTTCTATAACAGAGTGACAGGCATTTCAAACAAGAAATGTTCACTTAAGACTTGAAGGATTATCGTAAAACATAAATCGAAACTGCCTTCAATGAGCAAGGCTCTGAAAACTTCACGACAAAGGGAGAGTGAGCGCTTTTAGAGGCTTAAAATGAGGACTGCAGTGGCGGGGTGAGACAGGGCCCAGATGAGACAAAGAAAACTGTGGTCTTGGCAAGTGCTTCAGGGGCAACCTCAGACACCCACATTCCTGGGGCACTCTGCCCCCTGCTCCCCACCCCTGCCAAGACGTGGGCAGGGTCAGCCAGTCGGACAGAGCAGCGAAAGGGTCAGATCTCAAGCCTTCGAGGAGACCTTCCCTGAGCAAGGCAGCTGGGCTGGGAAGGGCAGGGGGTCTCCCTGCTGAGGACGGAAGCCAAGCAAGGCCCAAGGCCTGGGGCAGAGGGTCCACGCAGACAGAGAGTCAGGCTCAGAGAGGGGCCCAGGGTAAGGTTTGAGCAGATCTCCAGGCCAGCTAAGAAGCTGACTGAGGCGCCAAACGTCGGCCAGCACCCAGGACCCTGTAGATCAGCAGAAGGAGCACTCAGCCATCAGACTCACGGGCGAGCAGGCTCTTCCCAGCCTGACCTTCCAGTAATGAGGCGGCAACGGAACAGGAACATCCGCTGGAGGCTCCAGGATCTGATGCGCGTGGACGGTGTGCTCCTTGTGTGCTTGGAGTTGACAAAGCTTGGTGTTGAGCAGGCCCTCAAGCCCACACCACTGCCGCCACCTCGGCCAGCTCTCCCCTTCACACGGCCGGCGCGGGGCTGAGCCGGGCGCTCCAGCGCTGAAGCCCTGGGGCCTGCGGGGGAGCAGGCTGTGAACACAGAGGGCTGGCCGCTCCACAGTTCAGCTGCTTCCAAAGGAGATGCTTGGCAGGAGCAGAGGCCTGCAACCTGTTGTCCCTCTGCTCATTGTTTATTTGTGGAAAGAATACTTTGGATAATTAGTCATTCATGCCAATGTTTACTTCCCCAACAAATGGTTACTGGATTCCAATAATGATAATAATTAGTGCTCATGTAACGCTTGCTCCGTGTCAGGCACGGTGCTAAGCCCTTTGAACTCCACTATGTGCCAGATGTTAGGGGCACAGAGATAAAGATACAGTAAGTGCCTTCAGGTTGTTGAGAGGTCAGTAATCAACCATTTCGTGTAACCTTTACAACAGCATCCTGTGAAGTATCGATCCGGAGAAGTATAGTATAACAGTTAAAGTCCCTTCTATATCAGAGACCTCGTTTGGAAACCTGTGTATACAACTGTTTTGGGTAATTTACTTAAACTGATTAAGCCTCAGTTTTCCCATCTGTAGAATGGGTGCAGAATTCATAACAGCTGTGCCTTACAAGATGTGCCAGTTAAAGGCAAAATGCACTTAAAGTGCTAACACATTACTTGGCACATAGTGAGTTAAGTCTAGGGTACTATGGGATTCCAGGTTTGTCTGGATTCCACATATAACCGATATTATACGATGCTGCCTTTTTTCAGAAACTCCTAATGCTTGGATCCTGTTTTGATCCTTCCTCCCTACTTCTCATGTGTTGAACTTTTTTTTTTTCCCGTATCTTTGTCTGGATGTTTTCAAATCATGCAAGGATATTTAAGCTCGGGAACCGTTCCTCTTTTCACTTTGAGTCTCATGTGAAAATGTATTTCTGGTTACGTTGTTTCTATAACAGAGTGACAGGCATTTCAAACAAGAAATGTTCACTTAAGACTTGAAGGATTATCGTAAAACATAAATCGAAACTGCCTTCAATGAGCAAGGCTCTGAAAACTTCACGACAAAGGGAGAGTGAGCGCTTTTAGAGGCTTAAAATGAGGACTGCAGTGGCGGGGTGAGACAGGGCCCAGATGAGACAAAGAAAACTGTGGTCTTGGCAAGTGCTTCAGGGGCAACCTCAGACACCCACATTCCTGGGGCACTCTGCCCCCTGCTCCCCACCCCTGCCAAGACGTGGGCAGGGTCAGCCAGTCGGACAGAGCAGCGAAAGGGTCAGATCTCAAGCCTTCGAGGAGACCTTCCCTGAGCAAGGCAGCTGGGCTGGGAAGGGCAGGGGGTCTCCCTGCTGAGGACGGAAGCCAAGCAAGGCCCAAGGCCTGGGGCAGAGGGTCCACGCAGACAGAGAGTCAGGCTCAGAGAGGGGCCCAGGGTAAGGTTTGAGCAGATCTCCAGGCCAGCTAAGAAGCTGACTGAGGCGCCAAACGTCGGCCAGCACCCAGGACCCTGTAGATCAGCAGAAGGAGCACTCAGCCATCAGACTCACGGGCGAGCAGGCTCTTCCCAGCCTGACCTTCCAGTAATGAGGCGGCAACGGAACAGGAACATCCGCTGGAGGCTCCAGGATCTGATGCGCGTGGACGGTGTGCTCCTTGTGTGCTTGGAGTTGACAAAGCTTGGTGTTGAGCAGGCCCTCAAGCCCACACCACTGCCGCCACCTCGGCCAGCTCTCCCCTTCACACGGCCGGCGCGGGGCTGAGCCGGGCGCTCCGCGCTGAAGCCCTGGGGCCTGCGGGGGAGCAGGCTGTGAACACAGAGGGCTGGCCGCTCCACAGTTCAGCTGCTTCCAAAGGAGATGCTTGGCAGGAGCAGAGGCCTGCAACCTGTTGTCCCTCTGCTCATTGTTTATTTGTGGAAAGAATACTTTGGATAATTAGTCATTCATGCCAATGTTTACTTCCCCAACAAATGGTTACTGGATTCCAATAATGATAATAATTAGTGCTCATGTAACGCTTGCTCCGTGTCAGGCACGGTGCTAAGCCCTTTGAACTCCGCTATGTGCCAGATGTTAGGGGCACAGAGATAAAGATACAGTAAGTGCCTTCAGGTTGTTGAGAGGTCAGTAATCAACCATTTCGTGTAACCTTTACAACAGCATCCTGTGAAGTATCGATCCGGAGAAGTATAGTATAACAGTTAAAGTCCCTTCTATATCAGAGACCTCGTTTGGAAACCTGTGTATACAACTGTTTTGGGTAATTTACTTAAACTGATTAAGCCTCAGTTTTCCCATCTGTAGAATGGGTGCAGAATTCATAACAGCTGTGCCTTACAAGATGTGCCAGTTAAAGGCAAAATGCACTTAAAGTGCTAACACATTACTTGGCACATAGTGAGTTAAGTCTAGGGTACTATGGGATTCCAGGAGTTAATGTAGCATAATGCTAATTAGGTAGCCCCAAAGCCTCATTTATCCACAGGATGAGTAGGAGTTAGACAAAGAAGGAAGTGAAATATTAGTCTAAATGGTTAATATTATTCTGGTTGGAAGCCTAGCATGTTCTTCCTGCCCCTCTCCCACCTCCAACCAGTGTTTCTGTGGAGTAACACAGACACCTTCAGTTCCAATTTCTACCACCGTAATTCACAGTGTGTAAGTGTAGCAGACCTTGGAAAAGTCCATTCTTGCTTCTGGGCTTCAGATTCTTCATCTTTACAGAGAAAATGCTCTAACAATCCCAATTAGAAGTCTATCCTTTAAGTATGTTCACTACAGCATTACTGATAATAGAAAAATTTGTAAGAAGTATAAATGTATATCAGTGGAGAAATAGTTTAATAAACTATGAGGCATTCATACATAGAAGACTATTTAGTTGCTATACAGATGTAAATTCTTACAAGCTGATATAGAGAAATGTACTCTTGTGAGCCACAATTTACATAAAATAAATGTACTAATTTGGGGAAATATGATACAGCTCTATGCATTTTGGCAAATGTATTCATTTGTCATCATCACAAGCATCAAAAACAAATATTTCCATCATTTGAAAATTTTCCCTCATGTTATTTTCCTCCTTACCTGCACAGAGGCAACTGCTATCTTGACTTATAACACCATAGATTCATTTTGTCTTTTCTGAAACTTTATATTTTTGGAATTACACTCTTTAAAATTTTAACTACATAGCTGTTTCAAGAAATAGTAGTTATCTTGTTGGTGGTGTTGTACCCTGAATGTTTGTGTTCCCCCCAAATTCATATTTTGATGCTTTAAACCTCAGTGTGGCCATATTTGGAGATGTGGTCTTTAAGGAAATAACTAGGTTAAGTGAGGTCATAAGGGTGGGGCCTTGATCCAATAGATTAGTGTCCTTATAAGAAGTGCAAGGCAAAGGCCCAGTGAACACACAGCAAGATGGTAGCCACCTTCTAGCCAAGAGAGGAGATCTCAGAAAACTGTTTGACCAGCACCTTGATCCTGGACTTCCCAGGCTCCAGAACTGTAAGAAATAAATGTCTGTTGTTTAAGTTATCCAGTCTGTGGTATTTTGTTATGGCAGCCTGGGCAGACTTGCTGAATGTTAGTCTGCTGTTTGTTGCTATACTGCAGTTTTTTATTCCTTATAGATGAACATTTGGGTTTTTCCACTTTGGGGACAATCTGCATAAAGTTGTGTGACCAACCTGAATTTCCGTATTATATGATAAATGTACATTTAACTTTATTATAAAGTGCCAAACAGTTGTTCAAGGTGGTAGTACCGTTTCATATTCTAACCAGAAATAAATGATAGTCCCAGTTGCTCATCATCTTGCCAACACTAGATGTTTTCAGTGTTTTAAACTATATCATTTAAGTGTGTATAATGGTTTATCTCACTGTGGTTTTAATTTTGTATATCCCTGTTGACAAATGATCAGGAGCAACTTTTCTCATGATTCTTAGGTATCAAAAACTAGATATCCAGTTTTTTAAATACTTTAAGTCTTTTGTTCTTTTTATTGCACTTTTGTTATTAATTTTTAGGAGTTTTACATATTCTGAGTATGAGTCCTTTGTTAACTGTATGCATTGCAAGTATTTTTTCTAGTCTGTGGCTGTCTCTTCATTTTTTAAATTAGGTATGCTGAAGAACAGAAGTTTTTAACTTATATGAAGTACAATTTTTTATGTTTCTCTTTTTTTGTCTTAAGAAATTTTTACTTACCTCAAGATTATAAATATATTTCCTGTTTCAGAAAGTTTTTCTAGAAGCTTTATAGTATGCCCTGTTATGTTAAAATTTTCCCTAAGTATACAACATTTTTGGTATTCTTATAATAGTTATTTAAAAATTTTTTTTCTGTGAGTCATTGTGAATAGAAATGCAATTGATTTTTTCACATTACTTTTTTATTATGTAAATTATCCCATTAGTTATAGTAGTGGCTTAATAGATTCCTTTGGATTTTCCATGCATTCAGTTCAGTTTAGTCGCTCAGTTGTGTCCGACTCTTTGGGATCCCATGACTTGCAGCACACCAGGCCTCCCTGTCTATCACCAACTCCCAGAGTTCACTCAAACTCATGTCCATCTAGTTGGTGATGCCATCCAGCCATCTCCTCCTCGTCATCCCCTTTCCCTCCTGCCCCCAACCCCTCCCAGCATCAGAGTCTTTTCCAATGAGTCAGCTCTTCACATGAGGTGGCCAAAGTACTGGAGTTTCAGCTTCAGCATCAGTCCTTCCAAAGAAATCCCAGGGCTGATCTCCTTCAGAATGGACTGGTTGGATCTCCTTGCATTTAAATCATATTAATTATCTGCAAGTAGTTGTGGTCTTCAATTTCAATTTTATATATTTTATTTATTTTTATTGCCTTATTACTTGGATAAGATCCTTGATAGTACTTTGAAGAGTTGTGGTAAGAATCCTTGTGTTGTTATGAATCTTAGGGGAGGGTATTTAGTCTTTCCCCACTAGTAGGACATTAGCTATAGATTTCCATGGATAATTTTTATTAGATTGAGGAAGTATCATGTCATCCCTTGTTTGCTGAGAGTTTTCTCTCTCTTTTCTTAAAAATGAATTAGTTTGAATTTTGTTAGGTTTTTCTTCCGTCTATTGAGGTGCTCATGCAGTTGCTTTCCTCCATTCTGTTAATACTGTGACTTGCATGCATTGGTTTTTAAATATTAAGCTAGCCTTGCATTCCTGGATAAATGGCATTTAGCCATGATATATATATTTAATGAATTGGTGAATTTAATTTGCTAATATTTAGTTTAGGATGTTAAGGCCTATATTCATATGTGATTTGGGCTTAAAATTTTCTTTTTCTGTAACGTCTTTGTCAGATTTTGATATTAAGGTTATGCTGATTTGGAATTGTCCTCCTTCCTTTGTTCTCTGAAAACATTTGTATAAAATTGGCATTTTCTTTTAAAAAATTTTTAATAAAATCCACCAGTTAAGCCACATGGGCCTAGAGTTTTCTTTGTAGGTAAGTTTTAAATGATCAATTCAATTTCTTTAACAGATATTGGGTGATTCATATTTTTCACTCCTTCTTGAGTCAGTCTTAGGAAGTTTTGTTTTTCAAAGAATTTTTCAATTTCCTCTAGGTCACTGAATTTACTACTATGAACTAGAGTCAAAATGAATTGCTCACTTTATAGCATATGCAAAAGCAGAGACATTACTTTGCCGACTAAGGTCCGTCTAGTCAAGGCTATGGTTTTTCCTGTGGTCATGTATGGATGTGAGAGTTGGACTGTGAAGAAGGCTGAGCACTGAAGAATTGATGCTTTTGAACTGTGGTGTTGGAGAAGACTCTTGAGAGTCCCTTGGACTGCAAGGAGATCCAACCAGTCCATTATGAAGGACTCTTTGGCTCCCTCACGCGAAGAGTTGACTCATTGGAAAAGACTCTGATGCTGGGAGGGATTGGGGGCAAGAGGGGAAGGGGACGACAGAAGATGAGATGATTGGATGGCATCACTGACTCGATGGATGTGAGTCTGAGTGAACCCCGTGAGTTGGTGATGGACAGGGAGGCCCAGGGTGCTGTGATTCATGGGGTTGCAAAGAGTCAGACACGACTGAGCGACTAAACTGAACTGAACTGTGATGGGTCTTGGTTGCAGCGTGGGGGCCTCTCATCCAGCATCTTTGGTCGCGCTGTGCAGGCTTCTCTCGAGTTGGGATGAGTGGACTCTGTGGTTGCAGCAAGCAGGCTTAGTGGCCCCTCCGCATGTGGGATCTTAGTTCCCAGACCAGGGATCAAACCTGCATCATCTGTGTTGGAAGGTGGATTCTGAACCACCGGACCACCAGGAAAGTCTTGGATTGTTCACTTTAAAATATTAATGTGACCTTTACCTCGATAAAAATGAACAGATAAAAATACATCATGGATTTTCTAGTTCCAGCCATGACTCAGTAGCCATTATCAGCCTTAACTTCCCACTATAAGTAACTATAAAGCCAAACAAAGATATGAAGCAAGTGATTTCAGGCCTTGGGCAAGTGCTTAGCTGCTACCCTGACAGACAGGTAGCACAAGAGGCAAGCCCTGTATTCATCCCAGCTTTCTTCCAAGGAAGGTGGTTTTGAAGCTTCAGCTAGGGTAGGTGCAGCCCAAACACAGAGGCGCAGTTGCACTGGGCAGAAAAGCGAGGTTTTTGTGGAGGAAACTGACCAGAGTTCAGAGTGCAGAGGTGGTGGAAACTTAAGGGCATGGAGCAGAGAAAACTATAGAAAGGGATCCCAGAAATCTATAAAGAGGTTCCCTTCAGGGGCCCAGACAACTGCTGTGCTAAGCTGCCTATCCCCAGGGTGATCATTCGCAAGGTCTGGTAGAAAATAGCTGCTGAGGGCTGAGAGTTAGAGATTTCTGAGACTTCAGAATACTGGAGTACCCAGTATTGGAGTTCTGACTCAGCTAGAGTGGAGAAACACAGGGCATTCAATGGAGAGCCCAGGAAGACTGTTTTAGGGATAAGGACCATGCCCCAGGAGTAATCAAAACATTGTAGGATTAAGGGAAAGGCCAAAATAGACCCACCTTAACAAAGACTCAAACCAAGCTTCAACAAGACCAAGGTGACCCATCAAAAATTTAACAGCCTGCTAAAATAAAATTTAACACTCTGTAGCAAAAGACTTAAAAACCCAGTTTCTATGTTACATCAATCTAATACCAAGAATGTAATGACAAATTACTACTCATTTTTCTATGCCTATAAATATTCTTGACCTTTGTTCTGAGATATGATTAAGTTACTTAGACCCAGTCTGATTCTTTTAGATTTGTTCTTAAGTTTCGTCAGATGGGCCCAAAGCAACATTTATTCTTAGGCTAATTTTGCTCCACTTTTCTGACACAAAACTTTTCTGAGGACACCAACTGAATATTCCACCTGAATTATGTGAATAGTGCTGCTATGGACATGAGTATACATGCATTTGTTTGAGTATTTCTTTGTAATTTGTTTGACTATGTACCAAGAAGAGAAATTGCTAGATCATACGGTAAATCTAATGTTTAACTTTTTTGAGGAGCTGCCAAATTATTTTCCACAGTGGCTGAACCATTTTACATTCCCATTGGCAATGTACAAGTGTTCCAATTTCTCCACATCCTTTTCAACACTTGATATTTTCCACTAAGAAAATTATAGCCGTCCTAGTGGGCATAAGTGATGTCTCATTGTGATTTTGATTTGCATTTTTCTAATGACCATTGACACTGGGAATCTTTTCATGTGCTTATTGGATATTTTTTCAGGAAATGTCTGTTCAAATCTTGTGCTCAATTTTAAATTATGATATATTTTTCAAAAAGTATTTCTTTCTTTGGCTATTCTGGGTCTTAGTTGTGGCATACAGGATTTTCGATTTTCACCGTGACATGTGGGATCAAGTTCCCTGACCAGCAATCAAACCTGGGCCCCCTGCATTGGGAGTGCAGAGGCTTAGCCACTGGATCACCAGAGAAGTCCCTAAGTTATGATATATTTTAACTGAAAATGATCAGTATGGATACCATGATCCAATTTGGTAAAATAACAAACACTGTATGTATGTATGGTTGTGTGTGTGTATGCAAACACATACTAGAGAATAGTAATTAGATGCACAAACTTTTTAACACTTTCTGGTTGCATCCTAGTTTTGCCTCTTACCACTTGTATAAACATAAGCAAGTTACCTTGTCTCTCTGGGTCTCAGTTACTCTGTCTCTGAGATGGGGATAATTACTTCTTACTGCCAACGTCAGGATGAAATAAGAATACATGTAAAGAGCTTAGAACAATACTCATTTAATAATAATAACAATGATTATATAATAATAATAGTATCAATAATGATATACAGATATATGTTGGTATATGCATAGAGAAAAAGTCTGTTAGGAAAGACAATAAATTATTAACAGGGATTTCTGCTGGAGATTCTCTTTTTAGTTCATGTAGTTTTGTATTGTTTGAATTTGTTCAAACAAGCATATAAAAACAGAAAGATTTAAAGCTTAATGATGTAAAAATAAAGGAATGCTCAGTCTGGGGCTGGTGCACTGAGACGATCCAGAGGGATGGTACAGGAAAGGAGGAGGGAGGGGGGTTCAGGATGGAGAACACGTGTATACCTGTGGCGGACTCATGTTGATGTATTGCAAAACCAATACAATATTGTAAAGTAATTAACCTCCAATTAAAATAAATTTATATTTAAAAAATAAATAAATTTTTAAAAATTAAAAAAAAAAGTGAACTTTACCCTTAGCCCTCAATCCAGGCTCTTCACAACTGCTGGGTGGTTTGTTGTTCTTAAAGCTTTTTAGAGGCTGCACTGTGAAGCTGTTTTCCCAGAAAGGACAGTAAGGTGGTCCCTGCGCCCTCCAGAGGATTCCTTTTCCATTACCCATCTTTATTCCCCAGCTCCTCAGAACTGCTTCCAGTTCCCCCACGTCTTGCTTTCTCAGGCTTACGAGACTTCACTTTGTCCCCTCGGCCAGGAAATACTGCCTCGGACCCCACGCCTATGTGCTGATTATCCTTTTGAACTTCCTTGTGGTGGAAAGCCTTACTCTGTCCCTCTTCCAAGCTGGGCTGGGTGTCCCTCCCTTCTCTGTGCTTAATCTAGCGCTCTGCGGGTTGCTGGGTTTGCCTCTTGTCACACCATATTGGGGATGACGTCTTCGTCTTCTAAGAGTGGACAGGTAGGACAGGAGCCATATTTATTTCCACCAAGGCTTTGTGGTTTTATCCCCAAAGGCTAGCACATGGCCAGAACCATGGGAAATGCTCATAGTGTTTGTTAAACAAAAGAATGAAAGACAGAGAGATGGGGTTTTCCAGTCAGAAACTTACACTGCAGCCCTCATCTGTGTGTCCTGGCTTACTTAGTATATGGCGCCACGCCTCATAAACACTGAGCTTTACAGATCTAAAGAAAATCCTCTGGAGGAAATTTCCCCAAATGGAAAGCTAAATAGACTGAAGACCTTTAGCCCTTCCTATGATAGAGCTGCCTACAGATTCAAAAGAGCTGATGACTATCTCCCATCCAATTCTCCTGGATCTTATTGAAAGATCATTTCCATCTTTGAAATAAAGCAAGGGTTTTTTTCCTAAGCCCATGAATCTCAAAACAGCCACCCCCTCAAGTTCCAGTCATAGTGCAGCTGTTCAGAAAAGGAAAATAATTAGAAAAATATTTTTTACCTCCCTGAAAAATAAATAGCTCAAAGTGTCCCAAATTTTCCTATGAAAAAAATCCAGAGGGTCTAAGTGTCCAGTATGTGTTCCTTGCACAGGCATGCCATAGCACTGAGAGGTTAAGGTTGAGTTAGGCCTCCCAGCATCCTTCAGGACAATGGTGTGCAAATGAGGCATCACCTGACTGCATCACCAGAGCAACTGAGTTCCCATGATGCATTACTCAGAAAGGGACCTGGCCAGGAGAGTACCTCCCTCCATGAGCCAATGTGAGATCACAGTGTCACTAAACTTGAAAAAGTCATTGTAGGTTATTGCTGTTATTACTAGTGTGAGTTATAAGTATTATTATTTTTGACTTGTATGCTTGATGGTTGTGTTTATGTTGTTGCAGTGATGTTGGGGTTGAATGTGTATTTTACTTGATATTTAAAAATTCTCATGGAATTTATGAGATTCTTAGTGACAATAAACTTGGCTATTGTTATTCTGTGTGACCAAGCAATAGAATTATAGAGGCAGGGATGAATAGGATTCAGGAGAGCTCTCCTCTGCAGGATGCAGGTGAGGCATTAGACGTGGCCTGATGGCAGAGATGCTCAATGTGTCCTATTCCACGGGATCCAGAGAGGCCACTCAGCCCTTGATCTCAGCAGCACAGAATCTCTTGCATCCTCTGAGCATGCTAATTGATGAACAGATTTCCAGTGGCTGGGAGGTTGGCACCATTGCCTGGCATCCCATGATGCCCCTGCTCCCAGCCATGGTTGAAACTGATCTCTGAGGAAGGCTGAGCGCCGAAGAACTGATGCTTTTGAACTGTGGTATTGGAGAAGACTCTTGAGAGTCCCTTGGACTGCAAGGAGATCCAACCAGTCCATTCTGAAGGAGATCAGCCCTGGGATTTCTTTGGAAGGAATGATGCTAAAGCTGAAACTCCAGTACTTTGGCCACCTCATGAGAAGAGTTGACTCATTGGAAAAGATTCTGATGCTGGGAGGGATTGGGGGCAGAAGGAGAAGGGGATGACTGAGGATGAGATGGCTGGATGGCATCATGGACTCGATGGACATGAGTCTGAGTGAACTCCGGGAGATGGTGATGGACAGGGAGGCCTGGCGTGCTGTGATTCATGGGGTAGCAAAGAGTTGGACACGACTGAGTGACTGAACTGAACTGAACCACCATCATCATAGCTAACATTTGAAAGTTTATTATATGCCAGGCACTCTGTGAAATACTTAGGATGGAATATTTGATCTTCCCTAGATTCCATGGGTTTTACTCCCATTTTACAAATGAGGGACCTGGGGCTGAGATGGCTAAGTAGCTTGGTTAAGCCCACCTGATAAAATACAAACCTAAGCAGATCTGGGGGCAGTGGTGGTGAACCCACCCTCCAGTGACCTCCAAGGAGTCATGTCTTTGCATAATCCTTCTCCTTGAATGTGGACAGAACCTGCCACTTGCTTCTAATGCATAGAAAATGCAAAGGTGATGGATATCACTCTCAAAGTTATACTCAATAATATATGAGTGTCTTAGCCAGCTGGAGCCAGAGTGTCTCCTGATGGCCTTACAGAGGCAAGTATCCTGCTCTGCCCTTCCTGTGGAGAGGGCCACATGACAGGGAACTGTGGGTGGCCTCTGTGACTTCAGGGTTCCTTCAGTCGACAGCCAGTAAGAGGTTCATAAAGCAACAAAGAAATGAATACTGCCAACAACCTGCAGGAGTTGGGAAGCAAATTATTTCTTAGTTGAGCCTGCAAATGAGAACATGCCTTGATGGGGAGACTTGGATTTCAGCTTCATGAGACCCTGAGCAGAGGACCCAGCTAAGCCATGCCTGACTTCTGATCCACAGAAACTGTGAGATAAAAGCATGATGTTTCAAGTCACTACGTTTGTGGTGATTTCTTCCATGGCATAGAAAACTCCTCTGCAGCCCATGTGGTTAGCCAGCTCATCCATTTTTGCAGCAGTTCCTTGGGCTCTGGTATATGGATCTCCCTGCAGAGCTGCTTTCCAGGGAGTTCCTGTCTACATTCCTGGAAAAGGGTCAAAGCAGGGGAATCCTGGGCTTCTTTCTGACACAAGGTTGAGAAGCAAGAGACCTAGGAACAATCACTGCTTATCTGAAAGGAGGGTCAGCAAGAAGCACATGGAGCCCTCTGGCCTTGTGACATTTCTAGGGAAGTGGAGACTTTGGGTTGGGATTGAGGCAGAACATCCAAGGATTGGTCCTGGCAGAAATGTGCTCTTGTGACTTTGTACAGTGGGATGCAGTCTGAGATATGAACCTGATGATGGTGTTTAGCTGAGTCCGTGCTGGGCTCCCAGGCACATTTCACCTTGACTTCCAGTGCTGAGGTTTCAAGGACAGCCCACAGGCCACATGCTCTGGAGGGGTGCCACATCTGCTAGACACTTTCAGTCTCTCCGCTTCGTTGAGCATGTCCTTAAAAAGCCAATACGGCAGGACAGGGCTGCCTGCATAATTAGTCTGAAGATAAAGGGCAACCCTCCCGTATAGGGACTAATCAAGCCGAAAGTTTCCTCTTCCTGCTTGACCAGTGTGTGCCCAGCCTGCCATGCGAGGATGGAAGAAGGTGTCTTCGAGCTCTGCCCCAGCCTTGGGAGACACTGGAAACCTTCCCTAGTTCCCATGGAAGCTGAGAGCTCCGCAAGGGCCACCCAGGGCAGGCCTGCCCTCCTGCTGAGCTGGCACCATCCTGATGGCCGTGGCGTCGCCTTTACTGATTATACTTCCCAAAGAAGCAGAGGGAACAGCCGTGGCCTCTTGAACACAGAGGCATAGGCTGGTGCCAGTGTCTGGGAGTCCGCCTGAGCAGCCTGTGTGGCTGTGGGACACTCTGCCAGCTGCCTCAAGATAAGAACCACTCTGATACATCTCTTTGCAGGAGCCATAGAACATTTGGGCCCTGCTTCTAAGTGCACATTGAAAGGACAAAGCACTTATCTGTTCAGAAATGTCCCTTGTGTAGGGGACCCCTGGACAGAGCTGGCCATCTGGTCTACCTGCTTTCCTGAGGCAGAATTTCCTGCAAGTGAGGCTCAAGCCTTTGGGAGAGGAGGAAGGGGGCATTCTCTCTGGAAACATATAGGAGGCCAGAGAGCAGCATCAGAGAGCATGGGGGTGGGGTGGGGTCGGGGGCAGGAGCATCCCCCCCAGGCCTCCCTCAAAGATGGGAAGATTCCCGCACAGCTGTCCACACATGACCCCTCAGAGCCCAGGCCCCAGCTCAGGCCTCAGAGCCACAGACTGGGTCCCTGGACCCTCCTGAGCAGGTCGGTCCAACCAACAGAACGTGTGCCAAGTGGAATAAAGGAAGGCACCAACTTTAGCCAAAATCAATAAGGACATTTACGAAGACACAGGAAACAAAAGGTATGTGCAGATGTCCAGGGTATCACTCACATCCCCATCGGTGAAAAATACTTGAGGAAGACTTTGACACAGCAACACATGGATCCGCGAGAGACCTGGGGAAGGATGAAGATGAAGTCACCCCCATATCTTGCCAGTTTTAACAGTGAAGGTGCAGTCTGGCTCGGCTGCTATTCCCTTCTGAGCGCTGAGGCTCCCAGGGGGACCCGTTTGGTGTCAAATTCTATTTGTGTGCTTTTACTGTTTTCATTTTATGTTGATTTTTTTATGTTGCTGTTTCCTCTTTTTCTGTTCCCTAACTGACCGGTTGGGTCGAGTTCCCATTCATTCTGTTTCTCATCCGCTCAGCTAAGGGTTTCTCCTGCCCACTCCTAAATGCAGTTAGAGGACTCACTCTTTCCTTTCATTCCTAAAAGAACACACGCTTCTTCCCTATTATGTGAAAATAACATGCCAACTGATGATAGGAGAGAAGTACAGAAAGTGTGGGTCCCCAGGGATTCACTTCCTTGTTAACCCAAGATGACCTATTTTGGTTCTTATTTTACAAGAGAGAGAAACAGCTTTCCTACCTGCCTCTGGTATTTGGGATTTTCTGTTACATGCAGCAGTGATAGATTAGACTCTGCTGTTTGGCCTCGTGGGAGGATTATACGCATGCATGTATGCACGCTAAGTCAGTTCAGTCGTGTCCAACTCTGTGCGACCTCATAGACGGCAACCCACCAGGCTCCTCTGTCCACAAGATTCTCCAGGCAAGAATACTGGAGTGGGTTGCCAGAGTCCCAGGTTACTGAGGACAGGCATGACCATGTGACTGGCTTCAGCCAATGAAAACTTAGCAGAAGAGACTTCTGCCTCTCCTAAGAGAAGCTTCGAGAAGCCACTGTGTTGTGGCATCATTTTGTCCTTTCTGTTGCCATGACCCCAGCAATGCCCCGCATGGGAGACGCTCTGACAGCCGGGTCCCAAGGTGAGGGACACAGAGCCGTGGCTGCCCCACCGTGGCCCAGGTGTGTGAGCAGAAACAGAATCTTGCAAATCCCTGAGATTTAGGAGTCATTTCTGAACACATAACCCAGTCTATTCAGACTGGAAAAAATTGTCAAACATAATCCTAGCTGCTGGTGTTTGGTCCAAAATGGATTTTGCTCCACAATGAATCATGCCATCTAGTATTTAATCAACGCCCTGGACTTCGAATTAACTGTTTTCCTCGAAAGTGATGAGGACATAGATTAGGTCACCTTCCCAGAACTGTATGGACTGTAAGGGGAAAACAGAGCCTGATTTCAAACTCAGGACTGGGTCCACTACTCATTCGACTGCAGGTAGCTGCTGCATGAGACGGTCCCAGTCTCAGCCGAAGTGCACAGGCACCCGGCTCCTGCGCAGGCTTTTCTCATTTAATTCCGTTTTTAGATGGAGCGGCACAGGGTACTAGGTTTCTGACTGTTACCTTTGGAGTCTAACTTATCACAAAATAAGGATCCTCCAGACCCCAAATTTATCAAGCTTTAGGAAAAAAAAGAAGAACCTTAACTGTCATTGCCTAACTCCTGCTACAAAACTGGATGTAAAAATTAATATTCAGTTGAAACGCTCGCTGAATTGGAGGCCTGAGTAATCTGTTTCCTGAGAGCAGGGGGAGGTGAGCCTCAGTCTCACCTTTGTGCAGGAATTCTAGGCTTCTTGCTAGATTCAGATGTCAGGGGTGTGTAATTAGCAGAACAGGCTCCCCATTATCCGGGAGCACACAGACTCTCTGCTTCACACTTCGAGGCTTGGCAGAATGGCCACCTTCTCCAGGAAACTCAAGCTGTCCCAGCTGGCTCCCTGGGAGAGAGCAAAACTTTTTCAAGGGCCTCTTTCAGGAGGAGGGAAAAAAATCATCCAAAACCCTTACATTGGTATAAGCCTAACTGGGAAGGATGAAGATGAAGTCACCCCCATATCTTGCCAGTTTTAACAGTGAAGGTGCAGTCTGGCTCGGCTGCTATTCCCTTCTGAGCGCTGAGGCTCCCAGGGGGACCCGTTTGGTGTCAAATTCTATTTGTGTGCTTTTACTGTTTTCATTTTATGTTGATTTTTTTATGTTGCTGTTTCCTCTTTTTCTGTTCCCTAACTGACCGGTTGGGTCGAGTTCCCATTCATTCTGTTTCTCATCCGCTCAGCTAAGGGTTTCTCCTGCCCACTCCTAAATGCAGTTAGAGGACTCACTCTTTCCTTTCATTCCTAAAAGAACACACGCTTCTTCCCTATTATGTGAAAATAACATGCCAACTGATGATAGGAGAGAAGTACAGAAAGTGTGGGTCCCCAGGGATTCACTTCCTTGTTAACCCAAGATGACCTATTTTGGTTCTTATTTTACAAGAGAGAGAAACAGCTTTCCTACCTGCCTCTGGTATTTGGGATTTTCTGTTACATGCAGCAGTGATAGATTAGACTCTGCTGTTTGGCCTCGTGGGAGGATTATACGCATGCATGTATGCACGCTAAGTCAGTTCAGTCGTGTCCAACTCTGTGCGACCTCATAGACGGCAACCCACCAGGCTCCTCTGTCCACAAGATTCTCCAGGCAAGAATACTGGAGTGGGTTGCCAGAGTCCCAGGTTACTGAGGACAGGCATGACCATGTGACTGGCTTCAGCCAATGAAAACTTAGCAGAAGAGACTTCTGCCTCTCCTAAGAGAAGCTTCGAGAAGCCACTGTGTTGTGGCATCATTTTGTCCTTTCTGTTGCCATGACCCCAGCAATGCCCCGCATGGGAGACGCTCTGACAGCCGGGTCCCAAGGTGAGGGACACAGAGCCGTGGCTGCCCCACCGTGGCCCAGGTGTGTGAGCAGAAACAGAATCTTGCAAATCCCTGAGATTTAGGAGTCATTTCTGAACACATAACCCAGTCTATTCAGACTGGAAAAAATTGTCAAACATAATCCTAGCTGCTGGTGTTTGGTCCAAAATGGATTTTGCTCCACAATGAATCATGCCATCTAGTATTTAATCAACGCCCTGGACTTCGAATTAACTGTTTTCCTCGAAAGTGATGAGGACATAGATTAGGTCACCTTCCCAGAACTGTATGGACTGTAAGGGGAAAACAGAGCCTGATTTCAAACTCAGGACTGGGTCCACTACTCATTCGACTGCAGGTAGCTGCTGCATGAGACGGTCCCAGTCTCAGCCGAAGTGCACAGGCACCCGGCTCCTGCGCAGGCTTTTCTCATTTAATTCCGTTTTTAGATGGAGCGGCACAGGGTACTAGGTTTCTGACTGTTACCTTTGGAGTCTAACTTATCACAAAATAAGGATCCTCCAGACCCCAAATTTATCAAGCTTTAGGAAAAAAAAGAAGAACCTTAACTGTCATTGCCTAACTCCTGCTACAAAACTGGATGTAAAAATTAATATTCAGTTGAAACGCTCGCTGAATTGGAGGCCTGAGTAATCTGTTTCCTGAGAGCAGGGGGAGGTGAGCCTCAGTCTCACCTTTGTGCAGGAATTCTAGGCTTCTTGCTAGATTCAGATGTCAGGGGTGTGTAATTAGCAGAACAGGCTCCCCATTATCCGGGAGCACACAGACTCTCTGCTTCACACTTCGAGGCTTGGCAGAATGGCCACCTTCTCCAGGAAACTCAAGCTGTCCCAGCTGGCTCCCTGGGAGAGAGCAAAACTTTTTCAAGGGCCTCTTTCAGGAGGAGGGAAAAAAATCATCCAAAACCCTTACATTGGTATAGCCTAACCACTCAAGGGCCCCTCACAGATTTTTACCCAGGACTTCAGCAGGGGAAGGGAGGAGGTGGGAAACAAATGCAGAAGGGAAAAGAAAGGAACTCCTTCAACTTGCTTCTGGATGTGAACAAGAAAATTGTACAAGTATTGGTTGATGATGGGAGGCCAGGGAAAGCAGAGAAAATCACTGAAAGTCCCATAGACTAGAAGGTTCGTTTTTATCTTGAAAGTTTTCTGACCTGAGCGTTTCTGTAAGTGGATTCCTAGATCTCCGGACTATAATTTGGGGACTCGTTAATGATGAGAAAAAAATTGGTTTTGACCAAAGCACACTCAAAACTCTGCTTCTCAAGAGCTGATTTATTACCTCCTGCTCCTCTTAGAAGTTCCTTTTAAAAGAAGGATTGTGTGGGGCATCCGTGGTGGTCTCGTGGTAAATCTGCCTGCCAATGCAGGGGACACGGGTTCAGTCTCTGCTCCCGGCACATCCCACAGGCTTTGGGGTCGCTAAGCCTGCGTGCCACAGCTCCCCAAGCCTGTGTGCCTGGAGTCCATGCGTGCAACAGGAGGAGCTACCACACTGAGGCCACACACCACCATGAAGAGCAGCTCCTGTTTGCTGCAACTAGAGAAGGCCCACGTGTGCCAACGGACACCAAGACAGGCCAAAAATAAAAAATAAGTAAGAGGGGTCATGTGGCTTCCTGATAAAGACTCTTCCCCCCTCCCTTGTCATTCTGAGAGGTACAGGTTGGAGGTGAAGGCCTGGCATCAGAAATGGGGAGAAAAACTTAGTGGCCCAAAAGGGTAAAATAAGGTGCCAAGGATGGCTGCTGAAGCACCCACAGGAGATGAATCTCTTGGGGTGCTCACCTGCTGTCTGCACGGTAGGGAGGGCGATGTTGCTACATCACCCATGGGAGATGTGGATGCCTTAGGCTGCTTGGGGCATCATGTCTTAGTTTGGATTTAGATCAAGATTTCTGAAATGGCTTGAAAAGTCAGATGCTAAGAGGTGTCTAGAGTTTGACCACAAACTGAACCACAGAGTCCTAGAGAACTGAGACTGTGTCCCTTGAACAGCACCCCACCCTGAACTCAAGGATTAATCTCTTCACATTCAACCTTTGACCCTAAGCAGGTAGCCAGGAACAGATTTAACAGAGTGGCGTTCACTGGCACTAAGAAGTCAATTTAGGGTCTTCCCTGGTGATCCAGTGGCTGAACCTCCATACTCCCATCACAGGGGGCCTCGGTTCAGTCCCTAGTCAGGGAACTAGATCCTACATGCCGCAGCTAAGACCTAGTGCAGCCAAATAAATAAATTTAAGAAATTAAAAAGAAGTTAATCCAGATTGGAGACATGGATTTCTTTGCAGCTTGTGGGATTCATAAAAGAATAGCAAACTCCAATATCACCTTCCAGAATTTGAGTAGGACTTCTCACCTCATGCCGTCCTGACACAGAGGAGAGGATGTGCCCAGTTCCTGGTATCACAGGCACTTTCTCTCAAAGTAAGGATGAGCTGGGAAGAGGCTCAAGTCACCTCCATAGCTGATGGGGTCTTTGTTAGCTATTGCTGTGTAACAAACCATCCCGCACTAGCCTTAGCTGATCAGGGCTTGCCTTGCTCGTTACTCTCTTGTCAGCTGGAGGGATGGTTGGGCCCAACTGGTCTAGGATGGCTTCATTCACATCAACTGGCTTTTGGCTACAGGAATGGGGGTGACTGAGCCTTGAGTCTCTCATCCTCCAGTAGGCGAGCCTAGGCTTAGTCTCATAGAATGAGCAGAAGTGGGGAAGGTTTTAAAGCCTAGACACAGACCTGGCTCAGTGGAAATTTTTACTACCTTCTGTTTACCAAAACATGTCACAGAGTCAGCCTGGAATCAAAGACTGGGGCCACCAATTTCACCTCTTGATGGGAGGAGCTGTGACGTCATATTATCAATGCTGTAGCTAGAGGCAGATGTGGAAAATTAAGGCCATGTTTATAATCAGCCTACATAACTGGATTGACTGTGTTTGTAACATGGTTGACCCAGACATGCATGTGATGTATGCCCTGGAACCGAAGCCATGTCTGTGTGCAGTAACCAGACTCATAGAGAAATCAGACCATAGCCTTGGCCTCATTGAGGCCATGTCCCTAAAAGGAAGCGATTGTAGGACCAAAAAGTTTCCTGCATTCAAAATGTTGCCTAGGAATTGTCTCAGTGGCTTTTGAGTGCTTCATGCATTTCACAGAAAGGGAAACCATAAAATCAAGACTTTTTTTTTTTCTTTTTGAAAAAAACATTTGACCCAAGTCTTCTTTTTTGGAAACACCAATCACAGCATGTCTGCTCTGTAGTTTCCTGGGTTCCTGATGACTTCCTAAGATACTGCACACAAAGAATAGATAGGAGGAGTAACATAAGCTTTGTGACTTAAAGGCTATAAATCAAGCTTCATAAATCTAGGGCACAAATGTGACCTACTAAGAACAGTAGAGAACCGTGGTGCCTGTCCACGGTTACTGAGATCAGGGCTTTCAAGCATTCAACTTGGCTTGTATGAGTTGGTCTTCAGTAACGACCTTGAAGATCTCTGGGGTCACCTGCTCAGGTCGAGGATGCCTCCATCTCTGAGGGAAAAGGAGTAGCGTTGGTGGAATGGCTGGATGGGTCACGCCAGGGTGACCCTATGGAAGAATGAAAAGTCGCTTTCCACCAAAGTGTCAGCACAGCAGACACGGTGGGTTGCCAGCCTAATGTTATTCCTCACCGCCTCCCACATTCTGCTTCCTTCCAAGCCAACGGAACCCTGATTTGATTTCAGTACAGGTAGAATGTGTTTTGGCAAGGTGGACTCCTCCAAGATCCAGAGACTAAAGGATGGATTGGTCTGAGCTAACCACTACAGCACCTTCTCCTGCATGTTATTGGTTTAAAGCTGGACATGTGACCCACCTTCTGGCCAATAGTCAGTTCAGTTCAGTTCAGTTCAGTTACTCAGTCATTTCTGACTCTGCAACCCATGAATTGCAGCACGCCAGGCCTCCCTGTCCATCACCAACTCCCAGAGTTCACTCAAACTCACGTCCATCAAGTCGGTGATGCCATCCAGTCATCTCATCCTCTGTCATCCCCTTCTCCTCCTGCCCTCAATCTCTCCCAGCATCAGAGTCTTTTCCAATGAATCAACTCTTCACGTGAGGTGGCCAAAGTACTGGAGCTTCAGCTTTAGCATCATTCCTTCCAAAGAACACCCAGGGTTGATCTCCTTCAGAATGGACTGGTTGGATCTCCTTGCAGTCCAAGGGACTCTCAAGGGTCTTCTCCAACACCACAGTTCAAAAGCATCAATTCTTCAGTGCTCACCTTTCTTTATGGTCCAACTCTTACAGCCATACACGACTACTGGAAAAACCATAGCATTGACCAGACGGATCTTTGTCGGCAACGTAATGTCTCGGCTTTTTAATATGCTGTCTAGGCTGGTCATAACTTTTCTTCCAAGGAGTAAACATCTTTTAATTTCAAGGCTGCAGTCACCATCTGCAGTGATTTTTAAGTCCAAGAAAGTAAAATCTGCCACTGTTTCCATTGTTTCCCCATCTGTTTGCTGTAAAGTGATGGGACCGGATGCCATGATCTTAGTTTTCTGAACACTAAATTTTAAGCTAGCTTTCTCACTCTCCTCTTTCACTTTCTTCAAGAGGCTTCTCAGTTCCTCTTTACTTTCTGCCATAAGGGTGGAGTCATCTACATATCTGAAGTTATTGATATTTGATTCCAGCTTGTGCTTCATCCAGCCCAGCATTTGACACGATGTACTCATATAAGTTAAATAAACAAGGTGACAATATACAGCCTTGACGTACTCCTTTCCCAATTTGGAACCAGTCTGTTGTTCCATGACTGGTTCTAACTATTGCTTCTTGACCTGTATACAGATTTCTCATGAAGCAGGTCAGGTGAGTTGGTATTCCCATCTCTTTTAAGAATTTTCCACAGTTTGTTGTGATCCACACAGTCAAAGGCTTTGGCATAGTCAATAAAGCAGAAATAGATGTTTTTCTGGTACTTTCTTACTTTTCCCATGATCGAGCGGATGTTGGCAATTTGATCTCTGGTTCCTCTGCCTTTTCTAAAACCAGCTTGAACATCTGGAAGTTCACAGTTCACGTATTGCTGAAGCCTGGCTTGGAGAATTTTGAGCATTACTTTACTAGCATGTGAGATGAGTGCAATTGTGTGGTAGTTTGAGCACTCTTTGGCATTTCCTTTCTTTGGGATTGGAATGAAAACTGACCTTTTCCAGTCCTGTGGCCACTGCTGAGTTTTCCAAATGTGCTGGCATACTGAGTCAAGAAGATCTTTTTTGTACAGTTCTTCCGTGTATTCTTGCCACTGCTTCTTAATGTCTTCTGCTTCTGTTAGGTCCTTGTCGTTTCTGTCCTTCATTGTGCCCATCTTTGCATGAAATGTTCCCTTAGTATCTCTAACTAGCTAATAGCACTTAAGAAGAAATCAACTGAGGGCTTCTGGGGGAGATGTCTCCTTAATATAAAGAGAGAAGCTCTAGGCGCAACCTTCACTCCTTCCTTCCTGTTTGTAGATTTCACTGTTAGGGGAGGAAGTGATGTCTGGAGGCATGGCAATCAACCTCTCACCACAAAGGAAAGGCCAAGAGAAGCTCTGGAGGGCAACCCAAACTCTGACACCACTGAGCTGCCCGGCCAGCCTGGAAGCAGGGATGGAATTCAGCCTGATGTGGTAATGCAGCAGCAGCAGATGTTCGCAGCTGGGGCTTGTTCTGATTAGTTGGGCACTGGTTCTGGTTTGTCATGCTCTGTGCTAGGTTGATTGTTCAGTGTTGTGAATACCACCCTTACCCCTCATTTGGAATCTACACCTCTGGATTTATTGTTATGTAAGGAAAATAATGCCCTGTTGTTTAAGCCTCATTAATTAGATATTCAGTTACTTGCAGCCAAAAGCATTCCAACTGATGCAGTTAGGGATCATGGAAACTTGGTCACATGTGAACTGAATGTATGGCTATTTCACTTGCACGGCTTTGGGACCTGCAGTATCTTCCTGAGGTATATACATATTTTAAGAAGGTGGCAGTGGCGGGTAAAGGCTAACTATCTTATCTCTGTGGCCTGGAAAAGGAAGCTATCTCAGCTCTATCAGGGTGTTGTATCTGCTCTTCTAGGAAGGGTTGAGATAGAAATTTATCCACTTTGGCAGAAAGTGGGAGATTTAGCTTTTACCTAATCTGTGCATTTGCTCTTTTGCTATACCATTTGATTGGCCATATTGATATGTCTGTTTTAGGAAGGAGCCTTGGGTATCCATCAGTCAGCCAGACAGCCAGTCCATCTTGCTGATATATGCTTTCTGTCTGCAGAGGTAACTTCAGGGTCTACGGACACACTTGCTCCATCATGTGGTCATTGTTGGGGTTTTTTGTTTTCTGTGTCCATCTTCCATGGACTCAATGGCAGGAACTATTTCTTTAGTCTTGGTATTGCTAAGTTTGGCACAAGATCTGGACCATATAGGGTGCTTGATAGTGGTTTTGTTGAAAGAAAGAAAGAATGAATTATATACAAAATTGTTTGTAAATGCAAGTCCTACCAAAAGCAGATGACTTTTATGGCCACAGAATGACTTGCTTTATATCTGACTGCCTAAAAAAAGCTCTAATTAGGGAAATCAGAATATCTTATCCCATTTTTAAATCCAACACATTCAAAAGTACCCTTTAAGGGGAATCAACCCATCTTTCCACATGCTTTTTGTGGCACGGCTTGTGCCTAGAAAGCCTTTATTACTGGGAAAGATGATGCTTCCTAAAATAGCCCTCCTATTAAATGTGAGGGTGAGAAGTGGAAATATTCTTAGAGTTAAAAAAAAGATTTTCATGAATTCACTAAGTAGTGTGTTTGAACTAACTTTAAAAGCTGACTTAAAGAAATGAGATAAAATATATTTATATCTCTGCTAACCATTTCTCAACATGTCAGCTCCTCTGCAGCCTCCCTGAGATCCATGAGAGACAGCATGTAAGCTGTTCTTTAGATGGCCATCTGAAAACTCATCAAATAGCAAGGTAGGAAGAACAAAATCACCTGGAAAAGGAAGCTATCTCAGCTCTATCAGGGTGTTGTATCTGCTCTTCTAGGAAGGGTTGAGATAGAAATTTATCCACTTTGGCAGAAAGTGGGAGATTTAGCTTTTACCTAATCTGTGCATTTGCTCTTTTGCTATACCATTTGATTGGCCATATTGATAATGTCTGTTTTAGGAAGGAGCCTTGGGTATCCATCAGTCAGCCAGACAGCCAGTCCATCTTGCTGATATATGCTTTCTGTCTGCAGAGGTAACTTCAGGGTCTACGGACACACTTGCTCCATCATGTGGTCATTGTTGGGGTTTTTTGTTTTCTGTGTCCATCTTCCATGGACTCAATGGCAGGAACTATTTCTTTAGTCTTGGTATTGCTAAGTTTGGCACAAGATCTGGACCATATAGGGTGCTTGATAGTGGTTTTGTTGAAAGAAAGAAAGAATGAATTATATACAAAATTGTTTGTAAATGCAAGTCCTACCAAAAGCAGATGACTTTTATGGCCACAGAATGACTTGCTTTATATCTGACTGCCTAAAAAAAGCTCTAATTAGGGAAATCAGAATATCTTATCCCATTTTTAAATCCAACACATTCAAAAGTACCCTTTAAGGGGAATCAACCCATCTTTCCACATGCTTTTTGTGGCACGGCTTGTGCCTAGAAAGCCTTTATTACTGGGAAAGATGATGCTTCCTAAAATAGCCCTCCTATTAAATGTGAGGGTGAGAAGTGGAAATATTCTTAGAGTTAAAAAAAAGATTTTCATGAATTCACTAAGTAGTGTGTTTGAACTAACTTTAAAAGCTGACTTAAAGAAATGAGATAAAATATATTTATATCTCTGCTAACCATTTCTCAACATGTCAGCTCCTCTGCAGCCTCCCTGAGATCCATGAGAGACAGCATGTAAGCTGTTCTTTAGATGGCCATCTGAAAACTCATCAAATAGCAAGGTAGGAAGAACAAAATCACCTCCAAAATTTTCGAATTGCATTGATCTGTGGCATAAAGCCCTCACCACAGGAAGAGAAATGATGGATTTGAGACTCACAGGAGGATTCGTTTAAAGTGCTTTGTATTTTTTTTTTTTTAATTTATGTATGGAATTGCCCGGGAGTAGTAAATAGACTTTATTTACTATATTTCCAGGAAGATAAAATTATCAGGACTGTCTATGTATTTCAAAGCCAGGGAAAACAAAAACAGCTTTGAAGCCTCTCCTCTTGGATTTTTTTGTCCTAATCTTCTAAGAGATGGTCTTGATAATGTTTATTCTTTTCTTCTTTCTAAAACAGTTGAAAGTCCTATTTTTCTCAGTTAAAATAGCAATCTGATTTTTAATTAGGTCAGGTAAAATACCCACTGAACACCACAGATTATTTAAGTGATTGCCAAGGGCAGGCAAAAATTTCCGAACAGCATCGCCCCTCTTTACCCCAAATATCCCTCCTCCTCTCCTCCTCCTCTCCTAACCCTGGATGCTCCCACCAGCAATGCACCCTACTCTTTGGAGGTGTGTTTCTCATTTGGATTCATATACCATCTGGGCAAGTTTTTCTGCTGTATTTTCCCAATTTAACTGAAGAGATAAGCCCTTTCCATCTGCTTGGAGATAATTTGTAGATTTTTGTTAAGACTGGTGGGCATGGGAAGGGGAATATAGCACCTGTATTGTGCACACCTGAGGGTCAGGGCTTTATTTCAGGTCTCTTGTATGTAGAAACAGGGGCTTCTCATAAGACCATCCTGTGAATCTCCACATAGCCTTGAGCACGGGTTGGCAAGCATTTCCTGTAAAGGCCAGATAAGTAAATATTATAGGCTTTGGGGGACGTTTGTTCTCTGTTGCCACTATTCAGCTCTGCACAAAAGCAGCTATAAGTGGGGACTTCTCTGGTGGTCCAGTGGCTAAGACTCTGCACTCCCAAAGCAGGGGACCTGAGCCCAATCCCTGGTCAGGGAACTAGATCCCACATGTTGAAACTAGGAGTTCCTATGCAACTAAAAAGAAAAAAAAAAAATTAAAAAAAAAAAAAGAAAAGAAAGCAGCTATAAGTAACATGGAACCAAATAGGCATGATCATGTCCAATAAAGCTTCATTTTCAAGGGCACACTGTGCGTGCTGGACCACTGGCTTCGAACATTTCTCAAGGAGAGGAAGAGCACTGAGCAATGCTGGGAGCCCAGGTCATAGATTCTGAGTGATGACACCCTGCCTGCTTTCATAAGGAGGTGGTAAGCCCAGCAGTGGCTTTGAGCCTTTTAGGTAAGTCCATTGCGCCACTCAAACTGTGCACAGGCCGCACCTGTGCAGGATGGAAAGCTGGTGAGCACTACAGCACATGGACCCTCAAATTCGTGAGCCTTCCAGTTGCCCTTACTAAAGTCCTACTAATGGCCCACCTCAGTCATGCTATCTTCCCCTGAGTACAAAAGTTCAATTCTTGGCCTCTTCGCCATCCTCTCAACTAGGACTAGTTTCTGAGACACAGTCTAATCCCAGAGGTCTTCGTTGAACAAAGGTCAATGAAGAAAGTCTAGTTATGTCTAATCGTGGCATTCAAGGCACTTCATATGCTGACTTATCCATTAGGCATGGTAGGCACGGTGCCTGGGGCTTATGATACTTACAGACATCCATGAACATATTTAATTTTAATTTTTTTAGAGTGGAAGAAAAATGAGTGTGATAATGAGTATATAATAATGAATCCTATGCTTTGTCGCTCAGTTGTGTCCAACTCTTTGAGACCCCATGGACTGCAGCCCACCAGTCTCCTCTGCTCATGGGGATTCTCCAGGCAAGAATACCGGAGAGGGTTACCATACCCTCCTCCAAATGATCTTCCCAACCCAGGGATCAAATCCAGGTCTCCTGCACTACAGGTGAATTCTTTACTATCTGAGCCAACAGGGAAGCCCAAGAATCCTGGAGTAGGTAGGCTACCCCTTCTCCAGGGGATCTGCCCCACCCAGGAATTGAACTGGAGTCTCCTATATGGAAGGTGGATTCTTTACCAGCTGAGCTACCAGGGAGGCCCAGCCTGAATTATATTCATCTTTATACCCACATAGTCATGAATGTAATTTAAAAAGTTTTTTCTTAGATGAACAGATCAGTGAAGGCAAAATACCAAGCACTCTTTCTAAGGATAGCCATGTAAATAAAATACAGAACACCCAGTTAGTTTGAATTTCAGATAAGAAATGAATAACTTTTAGTGTATACATGCATGCATGCTAAGTCACTTCAGTTGTGTCTGACTCTTGGTGAGCCTGTGAACTGTAGCCTGCTGGGCTCTTCTGTCCATGGGATTCTCCAGGCAAGAATACTAGAATCTGTTGTCTTGCCTTCTTTCAGGGGATTGAAGTCTCGTCTCTTAAGTGTCCTGCACTGGCAAGCAAGGTTCTTTACCACTAGCACCACTTGGGAAGTCCAATTTTTAGTGTAAGTATATCTCAGATATTGCATGGGTTATGCTTATTCTAAAAAGTGATTGGTTTTTTTTTTTTTAACTTGAAATTCACTTTAGCTGAGCATCCTGTTTATCTGAAATTCAAACTTTTACTTGCTAAATCTGGCGATGCTATGGGAAAGCCAGCCGAGGTTCCGCCTGGCACCAATTACAGTGGCAGCCTTCTCGCCCATACTCCTGAACCTAAATGTCTTAGGTTGGACTCCCAGGAGGCAGATCTTATGACGAAGATTCATGTGCAAGTAAATTATTTAAAGAAGTGCTCCCAGAGGAGACTAATAGGCGACTAGGGGAACAAGGCAGGGCGAGAGAGGGGTCTACGCCAGGATGGAGACTCAGGCAAGCCCCTGCAGAGGGTGCTTCAGCCTGAACCCACAGGGCAGGGTAAGTTTCGCCTCAGAAATATGCCAGAGGATATCTGGGTGGTGCCCTGACATTGTCATCTATGATAGGCCAGACACAGAGATCAGCCCAAGTTCAAAACTTAGGAAGAAAAATCGCCCTGCCCGCTCTTTTCATTAACACACAGAAGCCGTGCAAAGAATGGTGAGATTAAGCAGCCAGGATGGTGTGGTGGATGCAGCTGCCCCCGGCCCCCCGGGACCCCGCCAAGGGGGCCTCCCCTTCACGGTCGGTGATCCCTGCGGTATGCATGAAGGGAGGGATGCGGTAGCCAGAGGAACAGACTTGCTATCTTTTACAGTGTTTACAGGGGTGGGGGGCAGGCAAGGGAGGTCTGTACCTCGCTGGACCTTATAGAAGCATCATCACGTTAGAACTTTATCATAAAAATATTTTCTCTCTTGACCACCTTCCTATCCCTGAACCCTTGTTGCACCATCAGTTGTGGTTAAGACGAAGTTTTCTGGCCTGACCAACGGCTCATGTCGCCAGCATGCCCCATGCCCTACTCCCAAGACATGATATATACAGACAAGGGTATACTCCTCAGCTGGGGCTTCCCAGGCGGCACCAGTGGTAAAGAACCTGCCTGCTAATGCAGAAGACATGAGACGCGGGTCCATTCCTGAATGGGAAGATCCCCTGGAGGAGGGCACGGCAACCACTCCAGTGGGTTCTCTTGCCTGGACAGAGGAGCCTGGAAGGCTACGGTTCATAAGGTCCCAAAGCGTTGACACTTAAGTGCTGGAGTTGGACACTGAAGTGACTTAGCACACACGCATGCACACACTCCTCACTCATAAAAGAAGAATGAAATGGTGCCATTTGCAGCAGCATAGTTGGACCTGGAGATTACCACACTAAGTGAAAGGCCAGACAAAGACAAATATCATATGCTATGAGTTGTATGTGGAATCTAAAATATGATACAAATGAATTTATCTATGAAACACAAACAGACTTGCAGACATAGAGAACAGACTCACGCTTGCCGAGGCGGGTGGCGGCAGGGATGCGCTGGGAGGCTGGGGTTAGCAGATGCAAGCTATGATATAGAAAAATGGATAAGAATAAGCTCCTGCTGTATAGCACAGGGAACTATGTTCAATATTCTGTGATGAACCACAGTGGAAAAGAATATGGAAAAGAACGCATGTGTATGTATAACTCAGTGACTTTGTTGTACAATCAGAAATTAACAAAAGACTGTGGATTAGCTGTACTTCAATAAAACTTAAAACAAGAAGCAGAGGCATGAAAATGTAAGTGGGAAAATGCTAACCTGAGTTCTACATGAGAGCCCATTGAGCTGCCTCCTGGTGGAGCTGGGCAGCTATTAAGAGCCCCTTCTCCTGAGATGTCTCCAGCCTCTGTTCTACCAGATGGAAGCCTTTCCCAATCCCTGCTAGACCGTCCCATCTGATGATCTGATTTTCTTTTTTTCAGTTTTTTTTTTCTGCCTGTCTTTCTCCCCCCAAGGATGTACTCTCTGCAGGAGAGCTCTTCCTATCTTCCTGGTTTGGTTCTGTCACTGGGAATATATGGTGCACACGAGGAAGGTTAATCAAACCTGATGATTTGACTTCTACCTCCATTTCCAGGAGCGGGAGCCTGGCTCTTGTCCATGTCCATTTACTGGTAGGGGCCTCACCTTTGCCAACTCCTCACCGATCCCCCTCTTCTCTGGCTTCTTGTGGCGCCTTGCATTCCCTGCTCCAAAATGCCCAGACCTGAAGCACCATACACAGCCTGCTGTGAAGAACACCACAGAATCCTCAGCCGATAGGACCCTTCGGATTTGAATGGTCCTCTCCCTCAGATCTACATTTGACTTCCTTGGTGGCTTAGATGGTAAAGCATCTGCCTACAATGCGTGAGACCCAGGTTCAGTCCCTGGGTCAGGAAGATCTCCTTGAGAAGGAAATGGCAACCCACTGCAGTATTCTTGCCTGGGAAATCCCACGGACAGAGGAGCCTGGGGGGCTACACTTCATGGGGTTCCAAAGAGTCGGACATGACTTCACTTTCCCTTTCACTCCCTCAGATCCTCGGGCACCTGAAGTGTCTGCTGGCTCCCCCTCCCCCTGGCCCATGGGGCAGCCCTTTCCCATGGCCAGAGGTGCAGGATGGGAGAAGGGAGAGTGGCCGGACACTGGGGTGGGCAGACCCAGACGTGGACTTCAGCCCTGGCACTGACTGTGGAAGGGTGTAACCTTGGGGGATTTGCTTCATCTTGGTTTCCTCACCTGTTAATGGTAACACCACAGCCTCACGGCAGAATGAGTGATCTCACTCAACAGATGCATAGAACATATCAGTTCCGCTCCCTTCTGTTTTGGGACCGTCATGTTCCTAGACTTCTCCCTTCCCTTCCGCTGCTGATCCTTGAAGGCCAGGGTGCCAAGTGACTCTGGGTCCAAGACTTAGAAGAGCTGTGTGCTTAGTCACTCAGGTGTCTGACTCTTTGCAGCCCCTTGGACTATAACCTGCAGGCTCCTCTGTCCATAGGGATTCTCCAGGCAAGAATACTGGAGTGGGTTGCCATGCCCTCCTCCAGGGGACCTTCCTGACCCAAGGATCAAACTCAGTCCTCCCGCATTGCAGGAGGATTCTTTACCATCTGCGCCGCCAGGGAAGACCAAGAATACTGGAGTGGGTGGCTTACCCTTCTCCAGTGGATCTTCCCCACCCAGGAATAGAACCAGGGTCTCCCTCGTTGCAGGCAGATCCTTCACCAACTGAGCTAGAGAGAAGCTCTGGGCAAAAGAGGTGCCCCCAGCCCCCCGCACAGTAGGAGAGCAGGGCACATTAATCAAAGGGACCCTGCAGCAGACTTGAGGCGCTGAGTAGGGTGCAGACCGCAGAGCACATTTTGACCACACTAGAAAGACTAGTCAATAAGAACAGTCATATAAACTATTTCTCCTGACATGAGTGGACAAAAAGGGACCAAGTAAGAAAGAGAATGATGCACAGGAGACCTGGGATTTCACCCTCACGCTTGGTGCTCGACTGCTCAGGCTTCAGGGGGCCTTCCCAAAGAAACAGGTGGCACTCACCTTCTGATCAGGTCAGCCAGCACATGGCAGGACCCTTCAGGAAGAGAGGTGCTCGGGGAGGGTGAAATGTCCCTCGTGTCGTTCCAAGGGCTCACTTTTGCGCCTGCTTCAATTTCTGAGTCTTCCACCTCTTGCCTTTTGCCACAAAGAAAATAGAAGGATTTGGAGAGATTCAGTGGCAGCTGCCCTCAATCTCCAGTTTAACTCAGATAGTTTCCTCCTGGGCAAAGAAAAAAAAAAAATTCCCCAGGTGTACCCTGCAAGACAGATTATTGAGAGCTTATTTGTTTATTTCCCCCTACACATCATACATGGAGGGCGGAGAGAAGGATGTTTAAATGAGTTCCTCAGTCCTCATGATCCAGCAGGGGAGACAAGCATGGAGATAAATGCTCCCAGGACAAGTGCTTAGTGCTGCCATGGAGGGCCGGCCAGGCGTCTGTGGGAACCCGAGAAGTGAGTGATTGACAGTCACGGCAGATGAACTAAGTCTGCAAGAAGAATCAGGGCTGGCCCAGATTGACAGATGGGTCAGAAAACAGCCTAACTGGAGAGATCAATGTGTGCAGAGGCTCAGATACATGGGTTGGCCTGGCTAGTTGGAAAATTTGGTTTGGCTAGAATACAGGGTTTGGGGGAAATAGCAAGAGCTGGAGCTGGAGAGGCTGAAGCCTGATTCATTCATTCAACACATATTTACTGGGCATCTATACTGTACATGAGAGACCATGCCAAGAATGCATGAGACCCCCGTGGTCCCTGCCTTCTCTGGGCATGCCCACCGTGGAAACTACACAAGAAGAGGGGCACCTGATGCCAGGTCATGAAGCATCTTTTGCTTCAGTGTGAAGACTGCAGTGTGTGGTCTTCCCCGGTAGGAGATTAAACAAAAAGATTTTAAACAAAGGAATGCTGTGCTCAGTTTGACATCATAGAAAGTTGGTTGAAGATGGAGTGGAGAAGGTGACCCTGGGGACAGGGGACCCGGCAGTAGTTTACTGTGGTAACCCACAGAGTGTAACAGTGGCCTGATCTAGGAAGGAAAGGTTTGCCTGATTTGCAGATAATGTGGCTGGACAACCACATCCTGACTCCATAGTGAATATTTCTCTTTCTATATTGTGGTCAAATGCACATAAAATTTACCGTTCTAACTATTTTAAAATGTAAAATAGTAGCAGTTAGTACATTTACAGAGTTGTAAAACTATGACTACTGTCTAGTTCCAGAACATTTTTGTTAAAGAAACCCTGGGGACCTCCCTGGTGGTCCAGTGGCTAAGACCCCATGTTCTCAATGCAAGGGCCTGGGTTTGATCGCTGGTCAGAGAACTAAGAGCCCACAAGCCACAGCTAAGACCGGGCACAGCTGAATAAATTCATTAAATAAATAAAAAGAATAAAAAAGAAAAACAAAATATACTGTATTTACTAAGCAGTCGCTTCCAGTAGCTAATTGTCTTTCTGTCTTTATGAATTTGCCTATTCTGGATATTTCATATAAATGGAATATATGGCCTTTTTTGTCTGTGCTTTTTCACTTAGCACGCTGTTCCCAAGGTATATCCATGTTGTAGCATGTCACTACTGTGTTCCTTTTTATTGCTGAATAATATTCCCTTGTGTGGATGTGACATGTTTTGTTATCCGTTCATTTCTTCATGGACATTTAGGTCTTTCTACCTTTTGGCTATTGTGAACAATGCTGGTATGAACATTCATGTCCAAGTTTTGTTTTTGTTTTTTAACTCCTGTTTTCGGTTCTTTTAGGCATATACCAGGGAGTGGAACTACGGAGACTTCTTTTTAACTTAAACTTGTAGCTCCCAGGAAAATCCATTTTTTTGAAATATTCTCAGAAAAGTTTTCTGTCCCTTCTTAAGGATGATGAATGGCAGTGGTGTCTTTCCTTTCACTTTGTGATCTTGGTGGAATCAATCTTAACCTTCAACTTTTGCTTAGAACCTGCCTCCTTCTCAGCAAAAGTGATCTCAGAGGAGTCTGGTTTTTCTGAAGTGGCCATGGAAGCAAATTGGCTTAGCCTCCTTGACCTAGAGACATATGGCCAAATCTCTTAGCTAAAACAGAAGCTGTACTGTCAGTCCTGATTCCCCGTCTAGAATATTCAAGGAAGGCCCGAGGAGGCCAGTGTTGATGATGACAGCTTCTGACCTCAGCACCTGTTTCAGGATACAGGACAATTATCAGTCCATGGGCATTTGGAGGACAAACCCAACAGAACATTAGTCATGGTATGGTTTTCTAGAATGGCCACATTTCAGAAATACCTTAGCTCTATTGGTTTTATATGTAAGTCTGGGGAGTGATAAATGCTGCCTAAATTTTTCTATTGGTACTGGTATGGCCTAGCAGAAAGAAGTGCCTCTTTGGACCTGAAGGAACTGAGTTTGAATCATGCTACTTCCCAGCTATTTGACCTTGAGCAAGTTATTCAAACTCTCTGAACCTAACATCTCTCTCTGTAAAAGAAAAGTAGTAATATCATTTGTATATGGGTGTCTTCCTTTTCACTTGGATCACAGCCTTGTCTAACTCAATGAAACTATGAGCCATGCCATGTAGGGCCACCCAAGATGGATGGGTCATGGTGGAGAGGTCTGACAGAATGTGGTCCACTGGAGAAGGGAATGGCAAACCACTTCAGTATTCTTGCCTTGAGAACCCCATGAACAGCAATGAAAAGGCAAAATGATAAGATACCAAAAGAGGAACTCCCCAGGTCAGTAGGTGCCCAACACGCTACTGGAGATCAGTAGAGAAATAACTCCAGAAAGAATGAAAGGATGGAGCCAAAGCAAAAACAATACCCAGTTGTGGATGTGACTGGTGATAGAAGCAAGGTTTGATGCTGTGAAGAGCAATATTGCATATGACCCTGGAATGTCAGGTCCATGAATCAAGGCAAATTGGAAGTGGTCAAACAGGAGATGGCAAGTGAATGTCGACATTTTAGGAATCAGTGAACTAAAATGGACTGGAATGGGTGAATTTAACTCAGATGACCATTACATCTACTACTCTGGGCAAGAATCCCTGAGAAGAAATGGAGTAGCCATCATGGTCAACAAAAGAATCTGAAATGCAGTACTTGGATGCAGTCTCAAAAACGACAGGTTGATTTCTGTTCATTTCCAAGGCAAACCATGCAATATCACAGTAATCCAAGTCTGTGTGCCAACCACTAATGCCAAGGAAGCTGAAGTTGAATGGTTCAGTGAAGATGGACATCAAAAAAAAGATGTCCTTTTCATCATATGGAACTGGAAGGCAAAAGTAGGAAGTCAAGAGATAACAGGAGTAACAGGCAAGTTTGGCCTTGGAGTACAAAGTGAACCAGGGCAAAGGCTAGCAGAGTTGGTTTTTTTTTTAATTAATTAATTTATATGTCTGGCTGCGCTGGGTCTTGGTTGCTGCGTGTAGGCTTCCTCTTGTTGTAGCGAGTGGAGGCCACTCTTTCTTGTGGTGCTTGGGCTTCTCATTGCAGTGGCTGCTCTTTTCACTGATCATGGGCTCCAGGGTGCGAGTGCTCAGTAGCTGTGGCACACGGGCTTAGTTGCAATGCAGAATGTGGAATCTTCCCTGACCAGGGATTGAACCCATGTCTCCTGCATTGGCGGGCGGATTCTTATCCACTGTACCACCAGGGAAGTCCCTAACAGAGTTTTTTCAAGAGAACACACTGGTCATAGCAAGCCCCCTCTTCCAATAACACGAGATGACTCTACACATGGACATCACCAGATGGTCAAGACTGAAATCAAATTGATTATATTCTTTGCATCCAAAGATGGAGAAACTCTATACAGTCAGCAAAAACAAGACCAGGAGTTGACTGTGGCTCAGATCATGAATTTCTTATTGCCAAATTCAGACTTAAATTGAAGAAAGTGGGGAAAACCACTAGGTCATTCAAGTATGACCTAAATCAAATCTCTTATGATTATACGGTGGAAGTGAGAAACAGATTCAAGGGATTAGATCTGATAGAGTGCCTGAAGAACTGTGGACAGAGATTCTTAACATTGAACAGGAGATGGTGATCAAAACCATTCCCAAGAAGAAATGAAAAAAGGCAAAATGTCTGTCTGAGGAGGCCTTACAAATAGCTGAGAAAAGAAGAGAAGCAAAAGGCAAAGAAGAAAAGGAAATATATACGAATGCAGAGTTCCAAAGAATAGTAATGAGACATAAGAAAGCCTTCCTCAGTGATCAATGCAAAAAAATAGAGGAAAACAATAGAATGGGAAAGAGTAGAGATCTCTTCAAGAAAATTAGAGATACCAAGGGAACATTTCATGCAAAGATGGGCACAATGAACGACAGAAAATGTATGGACCTAACAGAAGCAGAAGATATTAAGAAGAGGTGGCAAGAATACACAGAAGAGCTATACAAAAAATATCTTCATGACGCAGATAATCACGATGGTATGATCACTCATCTAGAGCCTGGCATCCGGGAGTCTGAAGTCAAGTGGGTCTTAGGAAGCATTACTACAATCAAAGCTAGTGGAGGTGATGGCATTCCAGTTGAGTTTTTTCAAATCCTGAAAGGTGATGCTGTGAAAGTGATGCATCCAATATGCCAGCAAATTTGGGAAACTCAGCAGTGGCCACAGGACTGGAAAAGGTCAGTTTTCATTTCAATCCCAAAGAAAGGCAATGTCAAGGAATGTTCAAACTACTGCGCAATTGCATTCATCTCACTTGCTAGCAAAGCAGTGCTCAAAAGTCTCCAAGCATGGCTTCAACAGTATGTGAACCGAGAACTTCCAGATGTTCAAGCTGGATTCAGAGAAAGCAGAGGAACCAGAGATCAAACTGCCAACATCTGTTGGATGATAGAAAAAGCAATACAGTTCCAGAAAAACATTTACTCCTGCTTCATTGACTATGCTAAAGCCTTTGGCTGTGTGGATCACAACGAAATGTGAAAAATTCTGAAAGAGATGGAAATACCAGACCACCTGACCTATCTCCTGAGAAATCTGTATGCAGACCAAGAAGCAACAGTTAGAACTAGACATGGAACAACAGACTGGTTCCAAATTGGGAAAGGATATGTCAACGCTGTATATTGTCCCCTTGCTTATTTAACTTATATGCAGAGTATATCATACAAAATGCCAGACTGGATGAAGCTCAAGCTGGAATCAAGATTGTTGGGAGAAATATCAATAACCTCAGATATATAGATGACATCACTCTTATGCTAGAAAGTGAAGAGGAATTAAAGAGCCTTTTGATGAAAGTCAAAGAGGAGACTGAAAAAGCTGGCTTAAAGCTCAACATTCAGAAACTAAGATCATGGCACCCAGTCCTATCAATTCATGGCAATAGGTGAGGAAACAGTGGAAACAGTGAGAGACTTTATTTTGGGGGGCTCCCAAATCACTGCAAAAGGTGACTGCAGCCTTGAAATTAAAAAATGCTTACTCCTTGGAAGAGAAGCTATGACCAACCTAGACAGCATATTCAAAAGCAGAGACATTACTTTGCCAACAAAGATCTATCTAGTCAAAGCTATGGTTTTTCCAGTAGTCATCTAGGAATGTGAGAGTTGGACTATGAACGAAGCTGAATGCTAAAGAATTGATGCTTTTGAACTGTGGTGTTGGAGAAAACTCTTGAGAGTCCCTTGGACTGCAAGGAGATCCAACCAGTCCATCCTAAAGGAAATCAGTCCTGAAAGTTCATTGAAAGGACTGATGCTGAAGCTGAAACTCCAATACTTTGGCCACCTGATGCGAAGAACTGACTCATTGGAAAAGACCCTGATGCTGGGAAAGATTGAAGGCAGGAGAAGAAGGGGATAACAGAGGATGAGACAGTTGGATGGCATCACCCACTCAATGGACATGAGTTTGAGCAAGCTCTGGGAGTTGGTGATGGATAGTGTATGGCCATGGCACGCTGTGGTCCATGGGGTCACAGAGATTCAGACAGAACTGAGTGACTGAACTGAACTGAACTGTCTTAGTTTTTGCTGAGGCCCCAAAGGGCTGAGAAAAAAAATGAGGCAAGCATCTCTCTCATTCAAAAATTAAGGGCTAGAACACATTTTCAAGGCATATAAAAAGGCATCCTGGAACCAATTTTTTGACCCCTACATCCACCGACCCCAAAGGCATACAGAGGCTGAAGCTGTAAAGACAGAAGTTGAAATGAGATTTCGCTAGATAGAGTTGTCAGTGGATGGGAGTTATACTCTTCCCCTTAGAGTTTCCCTCTTGCTACAAGTTCGGTGAGATGGTTCCAAGGAAACTCTGACTGTTAAACTGGCAATGAAACAAGAATGTGTATTCTCACCACTCCCAGCTAACATTTTATTGGAGGTCCTAAGATGAAGTCGCTCAGTCGTGTCCGACTCTTTGCGACCCCGTGGACTGTAACCTACTAGGCTTCTCCGTCCATGGGATTCTCCAGGCAAGAATACTGGAGTGGATTGCCATTTCTTTCTCCAGGGGATCTTCCCAACCCAGATATCGAACCTGGGTCTCCTGCATTGGAGGCAGACGCTTTAACCTCTGAGCCACCAGGGAAGCCCTAGGTCCTAGGTAGTGCAATAAAGCAAGCAAAAAAAAAAAAGTCATATGGATTATAAAAGAAGTAAAACTGTCTCTAAAACTGTACCAAACTGTGTACATAGAAAATCTCAAAGGTTCTGAAGAATAAGCTACTATAACTAGTCAAGATTGAAAGATAAAAAGTCAAGAACCAGACATCAATTTTATTTTAAATGTTAGCAATTAATAATTGGACATTTAAAAATCTTATAAAAGTACTATTTACAACCACATCCATAAGTTCAAAACATTTAGGTACAAACCTAATAAAATCTGTACAAAGTCTGTATGCTAAAATGTATAAAACACTCATGAAAATAAAAAGAAGACTTAAATAAATGGATGGCGCATGGATTAAAAGACTCAGTCCTGTTAAAATGGCAGTTCTTCTCAAATTGATCTGTTGATTTAATACAGTAAAAAACCAGGAGGATTTTTGTTTTCAAATTGACAAGTTGATTCTGAAATTTATTGAAAGGCAACAGATCTAGAATAGTCCAAAGAATCTTGAAAAAAAAAAAAAAAAAAAAAACCAAAACTGGAGGACAGTCTCTGATTTCAAGACTCACTATAAAACTAGTGAAAATGAGATATTATAGTATTATCCAAAGGACATCCACAGATCAGTGAAACCAAGCAGAGAATCCAGATATAAACCCATACACATATGCCAAGTGATTTTCATCAAAGGGATAGACGAGCCAATGGAGAATATAGTTGTACAACAAATGCTGCTGAAACTATTAGCCATCTATATGCAGAAGTGAACTTAGATCTATACCTTGCACCACATATAAAAATTAACTCCACATGGGTAGTAGATTTAAATGTGAAGCCCTAAAAAACTTTTAGAGGAAAGTGTAAAAGAAAAATTGTTATGATCTTGTGTTAGGCAAAGTCTGTAGTTAGAAAACTAAAAGCATGATCCCTGAAAGAAAAATTTGATGTATTAGATTTCATCAAAATTGAAAACTTCTGCTCTTTGGAAGACATTGCCAAGAGAAGGAAATACTAAGGATATAATGTATAACATGATGCCTGTGTTTAACACTGCCATATGACATATATGAAAATTGTAGAGAGTAAATCCTAAGTTCTCATCACGAGGATAAAGAGTTTTTTCTTTTTATTTTCTTCTTCTCCTTCTTCATTTTGCTTTCTTTTTTTATTGTATCTATATGAGATGCTGACTGCCAACTAAACTAGTAGAGGTAATCATTTTACAATCTATGTTAAGTCAAACCATTATGCTATATAACTTAAACTCAAACAGTGATGTCAATTATATCTCAATAAAACTGGAAAAAGAAAGCATTACAACACACAAAGCAATGAAAAAGACAAAAACACCAAACTGTCATTGATTCCCAAACCCTTAACTGATTGGCAAATTGAAAGATTTAAGTGGTCATCTCATAGTATCTAAAGAAATGAGCTGGTGGAGGAAAGTATTTTCCAAGTCTTTTGCTTATTCTTTGCTAGAGGAGATGTAACTCTTACTAAAAATAAATCATAAACTATCATTCATTCTCTAACGAAAAGACAAACCACGCAGTCAAAGAAGATATTTGCAAAATGTATATCTGATCTAGAATATATAAAGAACTCTCAAAATTCCTTAATGAGAAAACAACCCGTTTTAAAAATAGGCAAAGGTTTGAAGTGACACTTCATCAGAGATGATATATGGATGGCAAATAAGCATTTGAAAAGATGCTCAGCATCATTAGTTATTTAGAAAATGTAAACTGAAACTGTTAGACACTGCCGCACATTTATGAGACTGGCTAATTTTTAAAATGGACAACACCATGTGCTGGCAACCATCTGGGCCCTGGATCTTTCACACAGCGCTAGTGGGAGTACAAAATGTTACAGCTGCTGTGGCAAAGAGTTTCTTATAATATGGCCCCAAATCCCACAGTCCTACTCTTAGGTATTTACCCAAGTGAAATGAAAACTTCTGTTCACACAGAAACCTACATATGAATGTTTACACTGGCTTTACTCATAATTGCCAAGACCTGGCAACAACTCAAAAGACTTTCAATTAGTGGATAGGTAGACAGGCTGTGGTACATCCATAGAACAGAATCCCACTCAGCAATAAGAAGGAACAAATTATTAATCCTCAGAACAACATGGAAGGATCTCAAAAACATTATGTTAAGTAAAAGAAGCCAATCCCAAAGGCTAGCTGTTGAATGAATCCATTTACATGACATTATGGAGAAAACGAAATTTTAGGGACAGATAACAGATCAGGGGTGCCGGGAGCTGGGGGGTGTTGGGAGGAGCTGATTACAAACACACAGAAGAGAGTTTGGGGGTGATGAAATCTTCCACATCTTGATTGCGGTGGTAGCTATTGGATGGATCTCAAAAACATTATGTTAAGTGAAAGAAACCAAACCCAAAGGCTATGTGTTGAATGAATCCATTTACGTGACATTATGGAGAAAACGAAACTTTAGGGACAGATAACAGATCAGGGGTGCCGGGAGCTGGGGGGTGTTGGAAGGAGCTGATTACAAACACACAGAAGAGAGTTTGGGGGTGATGAAATCTTCCACATCTTGATTGCGGTGGTAGCTATATTACTGTATTCCTTTGTCGAAACTCGAAGAACTCAGTACTCGAAAGGTAAATGTTGCTACATGTGTATTTCAATAAAATGTTGAATTTTTTAATGCAGGCATTGGGGGGTTGAGGATGAAAAGGGCAGAGGTTGGAATTCCTTGGGGGACTGTTGTGGTGTGATGTGTCTCATTCTCTTCTTGGGGAGAAAGGGGATGCCTCCCCCTCTTCTCAAGTCCAGTAAGAGGAGCTCCAAATGGATCACCCAGTAAGAGTTCACTCTGGGACCTCTGTGGTTGGAAGGACACGGAGACAGGAACCTTGATTCTGGCTTGAAAGCAAAGTCTGGCTGAAGCTGCCTGGGTGGCAGAGTGATCACTTTGTCGGAGGAACCACTGCGCTATGATGAAATCTGAAAGCACGCAGTGCTGTATGCCTCTAGGAAGGGGGAGGTGTGTGTGTTAAAAGGACACTGTGCACCAAGCTTCTGACATGGAGCAAGGAGACCTGAGCAGGAGCAGGTGGAGGGAAAACTATCAGGGGCCCAGCGGAGGGGCAGGGGCAGTTAGTCTAAGCCAAATACGGCCTGGACAAAGGATTCCACTGTGGGGAATCTAGGGCTGGAGGGGGTAACTGGAGGACCCCATGGCAGCCCCTGAGAGACGTGCCAGCTCTTGTCATCCGCCTGAATGGTACCACTGTCAGATCAGACCTTTCATCCCTTCTCCATGATCCTGGAGGAGCCAAAGGAAATTTGGTGATGGGGGCAGAGGTCACAGGAAGGACTTGCAAGAGAGAGGCAGCCAGCAAAGTTGCAATGGGTTTCTGGACTCTCTGGACAAGAGAATCATTTTCTAGAACTCAGTAAGAGGGAGATGAAATATAATGAAAGCCATTATTTTCTCTTTTAGATAAACATGAATTATTCACCAAAGACCTAAATTCTATTTTATTACAGCTTCCCATTTATCAAAGAGATAAAACCTTTTTCTTTTTCCTTTTCTGTCTCCATCTCTGGAGGGCAAGTGTGACCTCAGCTTGCTCAGCGCCGCAACACTGAGTGTGGTGGTCCCCTTTAATCATGGAGGAGGTGAAGTGCCCGTGGGCCAGAGGGCTCAGGAGGGTGGTTATTTACACATACTTCTTGCATCCCTTGTGAATGATAATGCCCATCTACCTCTGCTGCCTCAAAGTCTTAATTGTTCTTACCAACAGAGTGAAAACTAAGACTTTTGGGGATCATCTTAAAGTCAGCTGTTACACTCTTTTAAAAGGATGTTAGTGGTCTAATCAACTTACTTGCTGATTCTGAAGTCTGACCTTAACCTGAAAGGTCAGATGGTGAAGTTCTTTCTGAACCTGGTGGGAAGGGAGCGAAGGTGAGATGCCATGGGGTCAAAGAGCTAAACCCAAGGATGGATTTGAACCCGTGGCTTGATTGATCTCCAGTGGAAGTCAATTTGGCTTGACAAAATGGAGCCTTAGCTCTATTTTCACCAAGGCTGTGTTTGTCCCTCACAATGCGGGTCTTCCAAAGATGGTGTCACTCTTAGGGGTGACTGGGGTGCTGTTAATTGAGCTGAAGAAGGTGACTGCAGCCCTCAGGGAGACAGCCCTCAAGCGTCTGAACTCACTCTACTGGGAGACTGAATAGTGTTTATCAATCCAAGGAGTGATGTCAGATTTAATTTTGCCGCCAAGGGCCTTGAAAACCTGTGATAAAATGTATCCCAGAACCTAAATCACTCTTGTTGCGACTGTCATCCCAGAGATCTGGTCTTTTGTGATCATCTTTCATGATACTGAATACAGCTGCAGCCCACTCCCCATCCCTCCAGTGAAGGATGACTGGCTTGGTCTATGTCGACATGAAGGTAATCTATGATTCTCTTAGTGTTAATTTATTTCCCCTGAGATTTAGCTTCAGATCTTGGATGGCGAAGGGAAGGAAGTATGAAACATCTCACCTCCGTGTATCCTGTGTCTGAGTGCATATCCTAAACGTCCATGTTAATTTTAGTCCTCATTACTCAGCTGGTACAAACTTCCCTGGTGGCTCAGAGGTTAAAGCGTCTGCCTCCGATGCAGGAGACCCGGGTTCGATCCCTGGGTCGGGAAGATTCCCCTGGAGAAAGAAATGGTAACCCACTCCAGTATTCTTGCCTAGAGAATCCCATAGACGGAGAAGCCTGGTAGGCTACAGTCCACGGGGTCGCAAAGAGTTGGACACGACTCTGAGCGACTTCAGTCGTGTTTGTGTCCCTGGATTTGCTAAGACTCCTTTTTTCTCAAATATTTATTTCTTTGGCTGAGTTGGGTCTTAGTTGCATCGTGAGGG
>SJYC01132660.1:0-18296 GCA_006408675.1 Madoqua kirkii
AAAGCAAGAAGCAAAAACATTTCTATTCACAGATGACTTGATCTCATATATAGAAAATTCTAAAGAATCCTCACAAACTCTCACAGCTAATGAAAAAATTAATCAGATTTGCAGGATACAGGTTCAAAACACAAAAATCAACTGTACTTCTACACATAGTGAGCAACTTAAAAAGGAAATGAATGAAACGATTTCATTTATAATAGCATCAAAAGAATAAAATACTTAGGAATGCGTTAACCAAAGATGCATGAGACTCGTTCATTGAAAACTATAAAACACTGCTGAAAAATTAAGGAAGATCTAAATAAATGGAAAAATCCCATGCTCATGGATTAGAAGACAATAATGTTAAGATGGCAATATTTCTCAAACTAATATACAGATTCAATACAATTGCCATCAAAATTCAAAAAATCTTTTTTTGCAGAAATGAAAAAACAACCCTAAAATTCCCAAACTCCAGGAGCACCCTCCAGAGTGGGTGAGCATTGGAAAGGACCCACACAGGAGATCCCTATAGTAACGAGCACTGCCCGCTTACTGGAAGCGCTGTTCCTATGCTTGAGCACAGTGAGAAACAGAGGCAGAAAGGAAATGGACTGGCTCGTGCCGACTCCCACTGAGGGGAAGCTGGTTTGAACCCTGCTGCACCCACACCCCTGGGCTGCTGCCTCTGCCTGGCTAGCCATGACGGGTACCATCTGTACCTTTGTCCAGCACGGGGCCAAAGATAGCCAGGCTGTTGTTGATAGTGGTGCAGTTCCAACGGCGGCCACGGAACTGGTGTTGGCACTCCTGGATGCTGATTTTGATGCCCTCGGCCACGCTGGGCATGATCTCCACGTAGTTCCGGCAGAAACGCAGCTGCTTGGGTACTAAGCCTGGGATACTGGCGCAGAGGATGGGCTGTGTCCCCAGGGATGAGTACTGGGGCCCAACAGCCAGGGACCTGGGGGAGGAGGACAAGGAGGCAGGGTTAGTAGGGGAAGTGCCCTTCTGGCCCGTGAACCCGGAGCAGGAGTCAGGCCTGTCCTAGGGTGAACTTTCTTTGGAGGATGCACACAGGCCCTTTCCCTGGGCAAGATGTGCTTCTACCACGGAGGAAGCCTGTCCCTATCCTGTACCTGACACTTAGCACAAAACTTTGTGATGTGCACGTGGATTGACAGAAAAGAAATCAAGGAAGTGGTGGAGGCTTCCCTGCTTCTCTGCACAACTGCAGGTGTCCTGGCTCCAGTGGTCTGGAGACAGCAGCACCCTGAAACTGTTCAGGAACACAGAACAGCACTCAAGCATACAGATGATGCTGAGTCAGTACAGGGGCTGCCCAGAGGAGGTGCTGCTGGGTCTGTGGCGGGAGGACAGTCCCTTCTAGAGCAGTGTGAGATAGGGCGGCCGGCTGTTCAGTAGCTAAGTCATGTCCAGCTCAGGGACTGCAGCATGCCAGGCTCCCCTGTCCTTCACTATCTTCTGGAGTTGCTCAAGTTCATGTCCATTGAGTCAGTGATGCTATCTAACCATCTTATCATCTGCCATCCTCTTCTACTCCTACCCTCAATTTTTCCCAGCCTCAAGGTCTTTTCCAGCGAGTCAGCTCTTCGTATCAGGTGGCCAAAGTATTGGAGCTTCAGCTTCAGCATCAGTCTTTCCAATGAATATTTATGGTTGATTCCCTTTAGGACTGATTGGTTTGATCTCCTTGTAGTCCAAGGGACTCTAAAGAGTCTTCTCTAGCACCACAGTTTGAAGGCATCAATTCTTCAATGCTCAGCCTTTTTTAGGGTCCAACTCACACATCTGTACATGACTACTGGAAAAACCATAGCTTTGACTATATGGACTATTGTCAACAAGGTGACGTCTTTGTTCTTTAATATGCTGTCTAGGTGTCATAGCTTTCCTTTCAAGGAGCAAGCGTCTTTCAGTTTCATGGCTGCAGTCCCCATCCACAGTGATTTGGGAGCCCAAGAAAGGAAAATCTGTCACTGCTTCCGCTCTGCCCCTTCTCTGTGCCATGAACTGATGGGACTGGATGTCATGATCTTAGTTTTTTGAATGTTGAATTTCAAGCCAGTTTTTTCACTCTCCTCTTTCATCTCTATCAAGAGACTCTAGTTCCTCCCTGCTTTCTGCCAATAGAGTGGATTTAGAGATGGGGCACCCTGGAGGAGCGCATGGCAACCCACTCCAGTATTCTTGCTTGGAGAATCCCATGGACAGAGCAGCCTGGCGGGCTACAGTCCATGCGGTCACCAAGAGTCAGACATGACTGAAGCGACTTACCACGCACGCACACACAGAGAGATGGGGCACAGCAGTGGGTAAATAAATCATATAGGCGAAAATCACTGCTGAACTCATGCCCACCATTCCAGCGGGCTTTTGGCTATTTACTCAACAGATATAAAAGCTTATGTACACAATAAGATGTGCTCAAGGATATTCACAGGGCTGTGATCATCAGAGGAAAGCTTGGAAACCACCAAAGGATGCATCCACAGAAGCGTGGATGAACAGACAGTGTTTACTCTTGCAGTGGAATGCTACATCGAAATAGAGAGGAGTGGCTTGCTGGTGCAAAGGTCAGGGATCTCCCTGGCAGGGAGCTTAAGAGAGACTTGATACAGTGTGGGTGACCACGATTTCTCTGATGGAGACCAAGGCCCAGCAACACTGGATGGGTACAGACATCAGGACAGTTTCCTCATTCTCATGGGAGGTCTGGCCTGACCAAAAGGCAGCATGAGAAAATGTATCTCAGGCTGTGCTTTGCCAAATGGTTCCCACTCAACACATGTGCCTATTTAATTTAAGAAAAATGACAAAAATGAGAGAAAATTTTGGTTTCTTAGTCACACTAGCTAGACATGATCTGTGGTTACCATGTTGGATGGTTAGATATAAGAACATTTCAGTCACTGTGAAAAGTTCTACTGAACCACTAGGGTCTAGGGTGAAGTAAGTGCTCTGTGTTTGATGGGGCTGTTGGTTACACACCTGTTTGTGTGTCACAGCTGATTGAAATGCGGTCGTGTTACTATTCATGATTGTTGTTCAGCCACTCAGTTGTGTCCGACTCTTTGCAACCCCATGGACTGAAGCATGTCGGGCTTGCCTGTCCTTCACTATCTGCTGGAGCTTGCTCAAACTCATGTCCATTGAGCGATGATGCCATCCAACCATCTCAACCTCTGTCGTCCCCTTCTCCTCCTGCCCTCAGTCTTTCCCATCATCAGGGTCTTTTCCAATGAGTCAGCTCTTCACATCAGGTGGCCAAAGTATTGGAGCTTCAGCTTCAGCAACAGTCCTTCCAATGAATATTCAGAGTTGATTTCCTTTAGGGTGGACAGGTTTGATTACCCCTTGATTTCAGAGGAAGAACCATCTGGCCCTTTCCAGGGCAGAGGGAAAGAGCTTCCCCAGTCCCATGGTGACACGTTGCATCTGCCCAGTCGGATGGATAACCCATGGTTCTGTTATCTGCAGGAGCATCTGTGTTGGTAGTGGGGTGATGGGCTTTGTCGGCAGAGCTCTGTTTGGTTCCTGTGTCTCAACGCTTCCTTCACCCCTGGGTGGAAGCTCCATGTGATCGACTCTGTGTCTGTTGAAGCCTGCCTCCTATCAACCATGGATATCACAAAGGCTCTTCAGGGTCGCTCAGAAAGGGCCATGAAAATGTTTAGGATGGTAGGAGACGACCAACGCACAGGAGGCCCTGTGGACCTAGGAGGACCACTGGGTGTGGGGTGACTCTGCACTTTCCTCCTTGGTCCCCAGAGATCTGCTCACTCTCTCGGCACAGAGCGGTACAGGTGCTGTGCATCTCACCCGGCCTTTAGCCACTGCGCTCTCTCCGCCTCCCCTGAGAGCCCCATCTCCTCCTCCCACTGGGGTTTCTGGTGTGGTGTGGTGTGGCTCAGACCCAGACTGACCCCTCCGCCTCGCAAGATGGTCCCTGCTTATCTGGTAGGTTTCTCTGGTGGGATTCAGGTGGAAATGTCTGTTTCCCTTTCCTTTATTTGGTGGCTGACTTTGTAAACATTTTAGCCGGGCCCCCAGAGGTTTCTCTTGTTCAGCATCTCCTCTCTCCTGGAGGGTTCAGTTCAGTTCAGTTCAGTCGCTCAGTCGTGTCCGAGTCTTTGCGACCCCATGAATCGCAGCATGCCAGGCCTCCCTGTTCATCACCATCTCTCGGAGTCAGGCACCCCTAAGAACATGGGACAAAGGTTTCTGTGTTCCTCAGCAAGCCACACACCTCCACTACGATGCTTTCAGTAAATCCTACTCTGAGTCTAACCCAGATCCATCCATCTTGTGGTGAGAATGAGAGGAAACAGGAATCACCATCTCTCAGAGAAACAAACCTACCCTCTGGAAATACACATCAGACCCTAACATCTTTCCCTCTTTGTCTCCAAAAGCTCCAGAGGCCGCCTTGCCTCGAGGCACACAACCCATGCCCTTCAGCACCTGGAGACGCCTCAGTGGATGACCCAGAGAGAACACTTTCTCACTGCACAGTCCTGTGAGATCTGTCCAGCTCCATCCTCTCACACTCTGCCAGCCCCTGCTTCTGCCACACCAGGCTCTGGGCACAGCCCCTGTCTCCACCCATCTCTCAGTCAACGTGGGTCTTTGTCCCATGCTTCTCTGTGGCCACAGTTCAGTTCAGTTCAGTTGCTCAGTCATGTTCGACTCTTTGCGACTCCATGGACTGCAGCACACCAGGCCTCCCTGTCCATCACCAACTCCCAGAGTTTACTCAAACTCATGTCCATGGAGTCAGTGATGCCATCCAACCATCTCATGCCCTGTCATCCCCTTCTCCTCCTGCCTTCAATCTTTCCCAGCATCAGGGTCTTTTCAAATGAGTCAGTTCTTCGCATCAGGTGGCCAAAGTATTGTAGTTTCAGCTTCAACACCAGTCCTTCCAATGAATATTCAGGGATGACTTCCTTTAGGATGGACTGGTTGGATCTCCTTGAAGTCAAAGGGACTCTCAAGAGTCTTCTCCAACACCACAGTTCAAAAAGCATCAATTCCTCAGCACTCAGCTTTCTTTATAATCCAACTCTCACATCCCTACATGACCACTGGAAAAACCATAGCCTTGACTAGACGGACCTTTGTTGACAAAGTAATGTCTCTACTTTTTAATATCCTGTCTAGGTTGGTCATAGGAGAAGGCAATGGCAACCCACTCCAGTACTCTTGCCTGGAAAATCCCATGGATGGAGGAGCCTGGTGGGCTGCAGTCCATGGGGTTGGTAAGAGTCAGACATGACTGAGCGACTCCCCTTTCACTTTTCACTTTCATGCATTGGAGAAGGGAATGGCATCCCACTGCAGTGTTCTTGCCTGGAGAATCCCAGGGATGGCAGAGCCTGGTGGGCTGCCGTCTATGGGGTCGTACAGAGTCAGACACAACTGAAGCGACTTAGCAGCAGCAGCAGCAGCAGGTTGGTCATAGCCTTTCTTCCAAGGAGTAAGCATCTTTTTATCTCATGGCTGCAGTCACCATCTGCAGTGATTTTGGAGCCCAAAAGATAAAGTCAGCCATTGTTTCCAGTGTTTCCCCATCTATTTCCCATGAAGTGATGGGACCAGATGCCATGATCTTAGTTTCCTGAATGTTGAGCTTTAAGACAACTTTTTCACTCTCCTCTTTCACTTTCATCAAGAGGCTCTTTAGTTCTTCTTTGTTTTCTGCCATAAGGGTGGTGTCATCTGCATATCTGAGGTTATTGATGTTCCTCCCAGCAATCTTGATTCCAGCTTGTGCTTCATCTAGTCCAGCATTTCTCATTATGTACTCTGCATATAAATTAAATAAGCAGGGTGACAATTATAGCCTTGATGCACTCCTTTCCCTATTTGGAACCAGTCTGTTGTTCCATGTCCAGTTCTAACTGTTGCTTCCTGACCTCTGATTTCTCAAGAGGCAGGTCAGGTGGTCTGGTATTCCCATTTCTTTGAGAATTTTCCAGTTTGTGGTGATCCACACAGTCAAAGGCTTTGGCATAGTCAATAAAGCAGAAATATATGTTTTTCTGGAACTCTCTTGCTTTTTCAATAATCTAACGAATATTGGCAATTTGATCTCTGGTTCCTCTGCCTTTTCTAAAACCAGCTTGAATATTTTGGAAGTTCATGGTTCACATACTATTGAAGCCTGGCTAGAAGAATTTTGAGAATTAGGCTTTATTAGCGTGTGAATGAGTACAATTGTGTGGTAGTTTGAGTATTCTTTAGCATTGCCTTTCTTTGGGACTGGAATGAAAGCTGACCTTTTCCAGTCCTGTGGCCATTGCTGAGTTTTCCAAATTTGCTGGCATATTGAGTGCAGCACTTTAACAGCATCATCTTTTAGGATTTGAAATAGCTCAACTGGAATTCCATCACCTCCACTAGCTTTGTTCATAGTGATGCTTCCTAAGGCCCACTTGACTTCACATTCCAGGATGTCTGGCTCTAGGTGAGTGATCATATCATCGTGATTATCTGGGTCGTGAAGATCTTTTTTGTATAGTTCCTCTGTGTATTCTTGAAGGAGAATATCCCACGTAGGGTAGGAGATATCCCACACCCAAGGGCAAAGGAGAAGCCCCAGCAAGGTGGTAGGAGGGGCGAATTCATCTTCAGAATCAAACCCCATTCCCACCAGAGATGCTCAGAGGGCTCAAACAAACCTTGTGTGCACCAGGACCCAGAGACCCCATAGAGAATGAGACAGAACTCTGTGGCCACACAGAGTCCCTTTTATCTCTCACAACCCCCCTGCTGTCCTGTGTGAGTGTCACCCTCTACACCTCCCCACTGCAGCACTTATATAGCTCTATATTCAGCTAGCTGGCTGAGGAGAGGGCAACTTCTTGAAATCCTGAACACAGGATTTTCCAAGTTTGGCATCCTCTCATCCTGTGCCCACTCTACCCACCATTTCTGGGCAACCTCTGTCTTCGGCTTGCTCTTCCTTCCTGATCAAGTGCATCTCTCGTGAGTTAAAACCTATCTTTCCCTGGGGAGTGTCCATGACACCATGCATCCATGTGCTCCAGTGAAGCTGAGCCTTCTTTTCTTGGTGGCCATCTCTAGCACCCCCATTTCTAGGGAAACCCTGAAGCCTCCAAACCAGACTCTGGGTCTCCTGGGTCCCTCTCACATCTGTGCCCTAATCTGACACCCCTCCCTGGGTGCTGTCTCCATCCTATCCATCCTCATGCCTTGAGCCAAAACCCAGCCATGACCTCACAGCAGGTATCACAGATATCCCCATGGCCCTGGCTGAGTCTGCATTCCTGGAGTGGCATTCCAGCTGTGGGGCTGGCTTGTTCCCTCACTTCTTCCTTCATTCCCTGCAAAGCCTACTGGATCCTGGGTGCCTGAGGCCTGACCCTCCCAGCTTTCTCCCATACCCACCCCAGGGTCTGGGACCCCGAGATTTTCAGGAAGGGCAGCCCTCTTCTCTCTCCCAGCTGTGAGGTCTCTCCTCTCTAGGCAGTATTCTGTGGTCTGAGCCTTGCTGGTCTGCGCTCTGTCCTGCACAGACGGCTCTGAGTGGAGACTGCAGGGGCTGCTGCTGTCTCTCTGGGACCCCTGTGCTGACTGAGGCATTTGGCTTCCTGATGGACCAGCATGGGCTGGACGCACAGATGGGAGGATGGGGGAAGCTGGCACTTGGACCGAGAGGTGGCATGCAGGCCAGGGTCAGCAGTCTCTGCTCTTAAAGGCACCCAGTGGGCAGGGTGAGGACTTCAGGGTAGAGAGCATGGGCCACCTCTGCCCACTCCAGGCTGAGTTCAGATGCCCAGGAGGGGTTGGTGAGGGTCAATGGGTGAGGTAGACTGTGTCTAACCTGCATGCCTCTGCCACTCTCCAGCTGAGCTTTTGTGGATAACCTCCCACCACCAGCAATGCAGGAGACCTGGGTTCCATTCCTGGGTTGGGAAGATCCCCCAGAGAAGGGAATGGCAACTCACCCCAGTATTCTTGCCTGGAGACCCATGGACAGAGGAGCCTGGCGAGCTAGAGTCCGTGGGATCGCAAAGAGTCAGACATGACTGAAAACTAATGATTCCCTTCACTTCCCACTTGTAAATCAGAGGGCGAAACTCCCCGGACCTCAGTTCTCTTTCAGAACGCTGTCACCTCCATCACCTCCCCAACTTAGTTCAGCCAATTACTGTCCCCTCTCACCCACTGAGACATCCCTGTCTTGGCCTCAGTGACCACTCTGTCTATATCGGCATATGTGGCTGGCTCTGACTGCTCCTGGCTCAGGTTGGTCATCCGTTTCCCCCGTGTGATACCTCTCACTGTGACCCTGGCAACCCACTCAAGTATTCTTGCCTGGAAAGTCCCATGGACAGAGGAGCCTGGTAGGCTACAGTTCATAGGGTTGCAAAGAGTTGGACACAACTGAGCAACTCCACTTTCTTTTTCTTTATCTTTGGTTGTGCTGGGTCTTCGTTGTTCGGAGCGGGCTTTCTCTAGTTGCAGCAAGTGGGGGCTACTGTCCAGTTACAGTGCGTGGGTTTCCCCCTGCAGCGGCTTCTCTTGCTGCAGAGCACGGGCTCCCGGGTGAGCAGGCTTCCTTAGCTGCGGCTCGTGAGCTCTAGAGTGCTGGCTCAGTAGCTGTGGTGCAAGAGTCTATCTGCTCTGCAGCATGTGGGATCCTCCTGGACCAGGGATTGAACTGGTGTCGCCTGCATTGCAAGGTGGATTTTTAACCATTGAACCACCAGGGATTTTTTAAGCAGGAACGAGCTGTCGCTCCAGGTGAGGCTGCCCTGATCAGCTCTGCTCTTCCACTCTGTGATTCAGAGTGTTTGGCACCCATGTGTTCCACATTTTGATGCTCCACGTGGGGTGTGATTTGCAAACAAATACTGAACTCTAGTTAATAATGAGCCAGCCAAAGTCTTCAGGGAAAGAGTGGATTGAGGTCACATAAACACACGCGATGAATAGGTGGGTGAATAGAAGGGATGGTGAGGTATGGAATACACTGGGTCAAGCAAAATATGCATTGTGCCACGTAGACATTCTTTGTTCAAGTCCTGCATCTTTTTGGATGTTTGAACATTTCCTGATGGAACATTAGGGTAGGGTTTGCCCTTCGCAGCTCTGGTCTTGGAGCCTTTCTGAACGGGGCTGGCTCCTGAGGTTCGTGGGATTCCTCTCCTTCTCTTCTGTTGCTGGCAGCCGGGCTCAAACTGGAGAAGGGATGAAGAGGGTCTGTCAGAAGGAAAATCCACTCGCTTGATTTCTGAGTGGATTTCTTTTTACTGGCTGAATGTACTTGGAGACTCAGAACAAGTGGGGAAAAAAAGGGCCACTTAATTCAGACAAAAAAGAAAAGTGGACTCTATTTCTCTGTGCCCTCACCGTCCCAGGGTGCTTGTCCACCTGCCAGATGCCAGATGCCGGGGCTCACTGTGGGCGAGGGCTGAGCTGCTCATCCCCAGAGCCCACAGCCTGTCCCTACCTGGGCGCTCCCCACCTCTCCCCATCCTGCCAGGGGGAAGCAGAGTGGGGCTCCCAAGGTCACAAGGTCATGGTTTCTCCCCAGGCTCGTCTCAAGCTTGCAGTGCTGAGTTTGTGCCCTGCCCCTGCCTTCTCCGGGCTCTCTTCTCATTCAGGTCCCCTATTACCACTCCCCAGGCAAGGCCAGGGGACTGGCAGCCAGCTCCCAGCGCAGAGGCCATGTTCCTTGTCTGGCCTCCACCAATCCCAGCTGGATCCCTCTTTCACCCACCCTAGACCCGATGGCCCCTTAAGTTCCTTGAATTATTTCCAGAAAGGTTCCTTTGTCCCCGAGCTGGGCAACCAAGAGAATCCTGGTGATGCAGACCCTGCCCATGTAGGGCAGAAAGTTGGTGGGTCCTGTCAGACATGGGAGGAGTCTGTGTGTGGGAGAAAGGGGGCAGAGAAGGGTCACAGGGGCCCAATTGATGTCACTGAATTTTGGGTGAGCCTTCAAGGATAAATTGGTTCATAAAAATGTATACTGAATATCCAAAGTGTATTCACTAACCTTACTGTGGTAATCATTTTGCAATATATACATCATTATTACACGGACATACGTCAGATGATTACATTGTACACCTTAACCTTACACAATGTTATATGTCAACTATATCTCCATAAAGCTGGAAGAAAACTCCAAACTGGACACGTGCTATCTTCCCAACGCTCCCAAGATTCAAATTTCTAATCCGAGGAGGAGGTAGTTATCCTCAGTCAGTTAATACTTGGAAGATAAAGATTTGTAACTCCTTCCTCCCATAATCTTCTGGGAGGAGGTGGAAGGTGCATTGACCTGGGGCTGGGGGCTGGACAGGTTGGTGGGGAACAGCATCCACCAAGACTCTGGGCCCCAGACCTGAGGAACCACCATGCACTGTCTGTTTAAGGGTCTCTCCAGGAACTAGAGACTAGTGGGAGAGGGATGCTGGAAGCTGAACAGCGCTGCTACTGCAGGGCGCTGCCACCTCGGTGCTCTGTGCCCCCAAGCTCCCAGAGCACACAAATGCAGTCACAGCACATGCAGCTGGGACTCCTGAGTCAGATCCTGGGCTAGAGAAGGATGTCCATGGAGAGACTGCCGAAGTCAGCCTGTGTTTGGCTGTGCAGTAACAAGGTCTGATAAACAAACTGACTATGTGAGATGTGAGCACTTGGGGAAGCAGGTTTGGCCTGTAGAAACTCTCTGCTCTATAGTCAAGTCATCATCCCAGAGCCAGGTGGAGAAGAAAGAAACAGTTACAAGCAAACAAGCAGACCCTCATCAGGTTACAACAACAGGGAACAAGCTTGTGATTCAGGACCATGAGTTTCTTTACTGAGCCTACACGGTGGGCTGAGGGCTCAACGACATTTTGTAATCTCTGCACCAACTGCCATCATCTTCTGAGATGAAAGCATCTGCTTTCCCCTGGTGATAGCATCTCAGAAAACCACAAAGGCTGTTGCAGTTTGTCACCTCCATTCATAACTGAAGGTGAGTTTGACTGCAGTTAGTGGTGGGTACAAATAAAGATGTTATTTTCCTGTCCCAGCAGACTGGCACCCAGAGGGAGATAGCTCAGGAGCATTTGGGAAGGGACACGTGGTTTGAGCTTCCCAGGTGGTGTTAGTGGTAAAGACCCTGTCTCTAAACACAGGAGACATAAGAGACACGGGTTCGATCCCTGGGTCAGGAAGGTCGCCTGGAGCGGGGCATGGCAACCCACTCCAGTATTCTTGCCTGAAGAATCCCCTGGACAGAGGAGCCTGGTGAGCTATGATCCATAGGGTCACAAAGAGTTGGACATGAATGAAGCCACTTAGCACACACACATGTGGTTTGAGGGGATGGGACAGAGAACGGCTGTGCACACCTTGAAGGAGGTGGTTGCTCTCCTGCTCTCCTACCCAGCAAGTCCAGATTCTTACAAGGCTTCAAGAGTGCCCACCTTCCTGCCTGGGACTGTGAATACAGGGTACACTGGCTCTATCTGCAAGACATGCAGTGGAAAGCGGACACAACCCAGGGCCACCAACCTGGGTTCATCCAACCACAAGCATGCTTTCAAAGCAGAGCCTTCACCGGGTAGCAGAAGTCAGAGATACCAACAGCGTCTGAAGCTGTTGCTGGCTCTGAGATGAAGGTGCTGCAATCCGAGACCAGAAAGCAGCCTCAAGGAGCTGAGAACCACGCTGGCAGACAGCTGCAAGAACACGGAGACCGCACGGACCAGAATTTGACAGCTGGGTGAGGCTGGGAGAAAATCTGTTGCCAGATTGGCCAACACTTTGATTTTGGCCTCTAGACACTATGAGTAGGAAACCCAGGCAATCCACCAAGATCTCTGACCTGCAGAGCTGGGAACTAACGCACAGGTGCTGTGTGAAGCCGTAACTCTGGTCGTTTGTTACTCAGCAAAGACTAAATACTCCCCATCTGTCTCCTCTGCTCACACTGGCTCTTTTCTCTTGCCCTCAAAGCTGCGCAGGCCAGGAGGAACAGAACCTCACAGGGAGGCGGCCCCTCCAGGTTCAAGCCACTGCCCCTTCAAGGGCTGGTCACCACAACCTTTAGACAGCTCTTCCCTTCCTCTCCTTTCTCTGCCTCTGTCCCCAACACCACCCTTCCTCGGGGACCCACTACTCTCCTGGAGGCTGGTTACTTCTTCTTTTCAAGTCCCTGGAGTCTTTTCTTCCTCCATAACCCAAGCTGCTTATCTGGCCCACCTGCCCCGCCAGCATCGCCTGTGTGATCCTGTGCCTGGCCCTGCCTACGATATGGGTCTCTCCAACTTATGCAGTCTGGTCGGTGGAACCCCAGGGAATCTCCCAGACCAAGAAGCTGAGGGTAGAGAAAGATATCTGACCAACATCAACGAGTTAATTTGGCAGGATGGGGTTTTGGCACGTTGGTTTCCCCTTTCCAGTATGCTATTACGCTCTTAAAACATATTAAATACCAGTACATACAAGATAACATTTATGAAGAGTGATCTTGGTGAGCGTGGGCCACCACAACAAAGAGCATAGGCTGGGTGGCTGAAAGAGCAAACATTCGTTTCTCACAGTCCTCAGGTGAGGGTGTGGACGTGATGGGGTTCTGGCGAGGGGCTCCGGGTTCACAGATGGCCAGCTTCTTGCTGTGCCCTCCTACAGTGGACAGACAACTCTGATGTCTTGTCTTATTCTTTTAAGGAAACTATTCCCATCATGGGGACTCCACCTTCATGACCTCATCTAACCCCAGTTACCTCCCAGAGGCCCCACCTCCTCATACCATCACACAGGGCTTGGGGGGTCAACATATAAATCTGGGGAACATGGACATGTGGTTTATGGCAGAGAGTAAGGTAAATGTCATATTTATGAACAGATCCCACACAGAAACCACTGAACCCAAAGACACAGAACACTGTGGGCTCCTGCATTTGACATGACACTGTTTCTAGCATGAAATGGTCACTGAGGGGCAACGTGTGTGGAGGCTCCCATCTGCCCCCTGGCTGGTCCACTCGGCCTGTTGCTGTGGCCTTTGCACCTTGGTTTCCCAGCCAACACACTAGGCAGGTGGAGGCAGGGCTGGGCACTCTTAGGGTGGCCCTGGGCTGGCAGCACGTGTGCCACGGAACCTGTCAGAAGTGCAAGCTCCCCAGCAGTGCTGCCCCGGACCTGCTGAATCAGAGCCTCGGGGCCAGTGTCCTGCTTTGACAGGCCCTTCAGGGGCTTCTCTCTCTTGCTCACATTTGAAAACCACTGATTCTGGGCTCACTGAAACTGAGCCTAACTTTGAGTCCTGGGACTCTGAGTCCAGGGAGCCTCCTGAGGTTTCAAGTCCAAACCCTTTGGTCTGGCAGTCAAGGTTTCCTTTGATTTTTGCTTCTAAATCCCAAGGCTTCCAGCGACTTCTGGGGCTGCTCTCTGAGAACATGAGTTCCATTGTAGTAGCAGGGGAGAGCATGCTCAGCCAGGCTCAGGAGTGGGGCCAGGAAGTATGTCCTCGCCCTCCAGAGCCCCATGTGTCTCCATGGGGCTGGCCACTTGCTTCTCTCCAGCCTAGTATTGCAGAGCCTGCCATAAGTGAGATCACCAGGAGCCAGACCCCAACTCTCATCTGGGAAGAATGAGGCTCCTAAAAAGAGCCAGGTGGTGACAGAAGAAGGAAGCAACAACGGTGAACATTCCTGAAGTGCTGTGGTGGGAAGGATGATGTTGAGGCAGGGCACTGACCGCCCATTTCCAAACCCAGTTCAGTCACTCTTTGTGACCCCATGGACTGCAGCACACAAGGCCTCCCTGTCCATCACCAACTCCCGGAGTTTATTCGAACTTATGTCCATTGAGTTAGTGATGCCATCCAACCATCTATCTCATCCTCTGTTGTCCCCTTCTGTTCCTGCCTTAAATCTTTCCCAGCATCAGGGTCTTTCCAAATGAGTCAGCTCTTCACATCAGGTGGCCAAAGTATTGGAGTTTCAGCTTCAGCATCAGTCCTTCCAATGAACACCCAGGACTGGTCTCCTTTAGAACTGACTGGTTGGATCTCCTTGCAGTCCAAGAGACTCTCAAGAGTCTTCTCCAACACCGCAGTTCAAAAGCATCAATTCTTTGGCACTCAGCTTTCTTTATAGTCCAACCCTCACATCCATACATGACTACTGGAAAAACCGTAGCATTGACTAGACTGATCTTTGTTGGCAAAGTAATGTTTCTGCTTTTTAATATCCTGTCTAAGTTGGTCATAGCTTTTCTTCCAAGGAGTAAGCGTCTTTTTATCTCATGGCTGCAATCACCATCTGCAGTGATTTTGGAGCCCAGAAAACTAAAGTCTGACACTGTTTCCCCATCTATCTGCCATGAAGTGATGGGACCAGATGCCATGATCTTCGTTTTCTGAATGTTGAGCTTTAAGCCAACTTTTTCACTCTCCTCTTTCACTTTCCTCAAGAGGCTTTTTAGTTCCTCTTCACTTTCTGCCATAAGGGTGGTGTCATCTGCATATCTGAGGTTATTGATATTTCTCCCAGCAATCTTGACTCCAGCTTGTGTTTCTTCCAGCCCAGTCTAGTTTTCTGAATGTTGAGCTTTAAGCCAACTTTTTCACTCTCCTCTTTCACTTTCATCAAGAGGCTTTTTAGTTCCTCTTCACTTTCTGCCATAAAGGTGGTGTCATCTGCATATCTGAGGTTATTGATATTTCTCCCAGCAATCTTGACTCCAGCTTGTGTTTCTTCCAGCCCAGTCTTTCTCATGATGTACTCTGCATGTAAGTTAAATAAGCAAGGTGACAATATACAGCCTTGACGTACTCCTTTTCCTATTTGGAACCAGTCTGTTGTTCCATGTCCAGTTCTAACTGTTGCTTCCTGACCTGCATACAGATTTCTCAAGAGGCAGGTCAAGTGGTCTGGTATTCCCATCTCTTTCAGAATTTTCCAAACCCAGAGGAGGCAAACTCAGGGTCTTGCTGAGAGGGGATCTCTGGAGGGGTCATAAGCATGGACGAGGTCTCATTAATCTCCCAGGAACCCACTCTGGTTCTTACCTAGGTGTCTGGGGCTCCAGGTTGATTTTTCTGTCTCCCTGCCATTTACCCTCTGGCGCGTGTATCTAGGTCATTATGAGGTCCTGACCTTGTCTCGCGCGATCTCTTCCTCCTCACGGCCATTGCCAGCGCAGGTGTTCTAGCCAATGATGACTTCAGGTGTCAACAGCCCTGCCTTGATGGACAAAACCTGTGTCCTGTGGCCCCAGAGAAAGCCAGGCAGGAGGGGGTGCGCTGCCCTCCTCCTGGGAACCAGCAGGGCATGAGGGCACTGCTAGTTTGCACTCACTGCGCCCATTTCCTTCACCCGGCACCTGGCCACCATGATTCACCCCTGAGGAATCTGTTCCATTTCCCTTCTGACTGCCAACCCTGAAGTGCCTGCATCCCCACTGACAGCCACCCTCTGGCTGGGAGCTGGAATCTTAAATGCCCATCTGCTGTCCCAAAGGCCCCTCAAAATCAGACTGTCCCAAACTGAATGCATCCCTTCCCCGCAGATATGGGGAGGATCCCTCTCTGAGGCCTGAGCCTCTACCCTAGGTTCCCGTTCAGGAGAGATTCTCCTTGCAGGGCCAGCCATACAGCAGAAAGGGACAACGGTCAGGCAAGGAGATTACGGCGCACCCACACCACAAGCCCAAGGAGCTGCTAGCACCACCGCTGAGAAGGTCCCACAAACGCAAAATGTTTAGTGGAAGATGGTAAGCCTTAAAAAACAGAACATAGTCTTCTCTGCACACCGTTATTGTGATCAGGAAAAATGTGTAACCTAAAGTGAAGAAATGTCTATATTAGGTTGGTAAGATGAAGAGCTTGCTTGTTTTCCAGGGTTTGTGAATGCTACTATTTGGTTAATTTTAGTAATAATTTGTTTGCGGGTGAGGGCATCATTTTCAACCCAGAGCACACACTTGTGCAGTTTGCATAGTAGCCCCTAGACTCCAGTTCCAGCCTATGGCTGGGGCCAGGTGAGCCACGCCTGCCCCCAAAAAGCACTAATGGTTTTTCTCCCTCTGCCCCTGTTCGCTCCTGTTGAGGACTGCACAGTTGCACTGTTGAAAGGCCAGGCACCTTGCCAGACGGTCTTACTCAAGACAGAGGAGAGGCACTGGCTGTGACTCGTAGGGGAAGGAGGCCACTCAGGACCCCGTCTGGGCCAGCTTTGCTCCTCTGGGCTGATGGCCTTCACTCAAGTGGAGTTTACTGCAAATGTGCGGTGAGACCCGAGGACAGAAGCCACGTCTCATGGACAGAGGCTGAGGGCAAAGGCAGGACCTGGAGCAGACCCCCTCTGCCCGCTGTCCCTGCCTGGGTCCTTTGGGGGTGGACCCTCAAGCAGAGCACCTAAATGCTTGTGCACCATGACCTGGCAGCTCAGAATGGAGTCACAGGCTCTCAGCTCCCTAGAGTTCTGGTTTGATTTCTTTTTGCAAGATCAGCAAACACAGGGTACCTGTGCACTGTGGGCTCAGCTCTGCCCTTGCCATGGCTGTGTGCTGAGAGCTGGGGCCTCACAGCAATTCTCAAAGAGAGAAGGGCTCTGTGGGGAGGAGGGCTTGGCCGGGTCTAGGGGAAAGGGATGTGATCACCACCGCTTGTTATTCACTGAATGGACTGTTCTTGCCCTTCTTTCCTGGGCCTCCGTTTTTCCATCTGTCCAAGGAGGTGGTGGGCCACATTCTATCAGAGGCTCCTGGAGGGGAAGTGAGTCACAGGCATGGCGGGTTCATCCACCCCTTGGGGGTGGGTGGGGCACATTCTATCCACACAACACCCAGGGTCACCTCTCCAGGAAGTGCTCTGGGCTCTCAGCGCTCCTGGCCACCCTCTCTGAACCCCGCTGAAGCTTGCCACTCCTCCTGCCAGCCTCCCACATGTGGGCCACAAGGGGCCACCCCCCAGAGAGCATGGCTACATTTTCTCTTGTCCTTAGAGGGCACAGATCTCTGCTCATTCCTCATCTGGGGGCCCTGTTGCCCACTCTGCCTGTAGGGCCTCTGCGGAGGAGGACTATGGTTGGTCCTATGGACTTTCCTCGTAACGCATGAGAATTCCAGAGTGACTGTCCCATTTTAAACTGCTGTCTTCTAAGGTCAGGGCCTCTCCGTGACTGGCCCAGGTACCTATCCTCAGCCTGGAGGCCTTGAATATGGGCTGGTTGCCTTGTGGGTTGATGGCTACCCAGCTTGATGGGTAGGCTCTGTCCTTTCTGGATGGAGCTGTTCAGGAGGCTCACAGGACCCAGACTCCCCCAAGGGTGCTCATTTGCCCCAAGGTGTTCCAGATTTTGCCTTCTCTCCCTACCTGCTATGACATCTCCCAGAAGGACCCACATGCCTCCTGGCTCGCTCTCTCTCACCTGGAAGACCCCTCCCCAGCAGCTGGAGCACTTTTGGCAATGGGAGGGCCCATGAGGAGGGGCGTCCCGAGACCTGGATCCCTGGTGTCGGGGGCCACCTCTTCCCAGCTCCTGGGCTGCATGGCCCTGCCTGCAGCCCTCCCAGCACCCTCTCCTGCCCCACCGGGCCGAGCCGGGATTACTGACACATACTTTGCGCAAGTCCCAGCAGGCGGGCAGAGGCTCCCGTGCCCGCGGCCATGCATTTGCCCGCTTCCCTGGGCGGCAGCGGCACGTTTCGTCGGGGAAGGAATGTGGAAGCACCAAAGTGTGAGACACCTCCAGGGTGTCACCTGGAGAGACTGGGAGGGAGACCGAGGCAGAGCTGGCCTGGTACTTGGCGGGGGACCCAGCCCCAGAGCCAGAGGTTCAGTCGAGGGGGTTGTGAAAACAGTCAGCTATATTTTCATGTCCCCAAGCACAGGCTACCCAATGCAGTTTCTGTTTTTCATAGGAAATATTCCACCCATTTATTCCTTCATTCACTTGTTCAACAAAGTCTTATCTAACAGCTACGGGGGGTGAAGGGCCAAGGTTGGGGGGAAAGGTAACACATACCCCGTAGGATCTCACAGCCTGGTGATATAGGTGCCGTTCTTATGACAATTCCACAAAGAGGTGGGTGGGGGCAGGTTTCACAGGGTTCAGGCAGCCTGGCCGGAGTCAGAGCGTTATTCTCCACCTCTTCATGTTACCCTACAGCATCCAGCCAGGGATGTGGAGTGAGGAGTCAGATCTGGGATCAGCTGAGCAAGGCTGCAGGAAGTGAGACGGGATGCAGGGGCACTAGGAGGGGAGGGCATGCTGCTGGGGTGTGGAGGGCAAAGGCATGCCAGGGTG
>SJYC01132661.1:0-18787 GCA_006408675.1 Madoqua kirkii
GGGCCCAGCTCAGGTGAAACAGCCCTTGGGCTGAGACCTCCAGGAGGCGCGCTGGCGCCCCCGCTTGGAAATCGAGTGCACAGCAGGCGTGGAAGCAAACCTCCTCGCATGAGTCTGCAAGCCCTAATGGGAAAGGCCCAAGTGAGCCTTGAGAACAGCACAGCCTCAGCACTGCTCAGAGTCCCGATCAGGAGAGCCGCGGATGCGAGTCTGCTTTGTCCTAGGCGAGTCTTGCCCAGAATTGCCTAGCTGCTAGGCTTACTGCCCAGTAAGCAACAGGCTGTGGACCGCCAGAGGGAATGCACGGGCGCCTTCAGGGCATCAGATCACAGCCTCCTTGCTTGTGAGCTAGGCCCATGAACTCGGTGGGGAGGGGTTAGGGACGGGTTGCTTCCACACTACCAAGGACTGCAGCAGTGAGAGCTGTGTCAGAGGAAAGGCAAGGGCAACTCGTGGTATCTCCAGAGGTGGCTTGGCTGCACACACCCAACGCCACACAGATAGCACAGGCTCCAACGACCCCTGCGTGGGGTGTGTCCTGCCACATCAGAGAGGAGTTTTCCGTTCACACCCAGCCAGAGCCTGCCAGACGTGGTTTCCCTAGCGCTCTCCTAGCCAGCATAAACGTGTGCAGGTGCTTTGGGCATGACCCTGCGTGTTTGGGCTCCCACCCACAGCCCAAGCTCAGGGGAAGCAGACGCTAAGTCCCGACTCCTAGAGACGACATGGCGCCCCCGCCTGGAAGCAGAGTGCACAGCATGCAAGAAGTGAGCCTCCTCGGGGAAGACGAGAAGACCGCTGCGTGTGTTTACAAGTCCTGATAGGGAAGGCTCAGTGCACATCCAGCACAGCAGAGCTCCAGCTCAAATCAGAGGCCCGATCTGGCAGAGGCTGGGGCACAAGGCTGCTCTTCCCCGGGTGAGAATTTCCCAGACATGCCTAGCTGCCAGTCTTACAGACTGGGAACGCGTAGGCTGCAGATGGCTGGGAGATGTCATGGGCACCTTCCTGGCTTGAGCTCAGCTCCTGACTTGCCCTGCGACCTAGTCCCCCAGGCCTCCTTGGGGAAGGGTGAGGGGCCAGTGGCTTCCACCCTGCCAAGGGCTCCAGCAGTGAAAGCTCTGTCAGAGGGAAGGCTAGGGAAACTTAATGGCTTCTCCAGCGGTTGCCTGGCCGCACAGACCCAGAGCCGCATGGATAGCACCAGGCTCCCAAGGCCACTGGGTAGGGTGGGCAACGGCATACCTGGAGAAGGAGGCTCTGTTTGCCCCCGGCAAGGGCATGACAGACGTCGGTTCCCTAGCAGTCTCTTAGCCAGCAGAGACATGTGCAGGTGGTTTCAGCCAGCCCCTGCATGTCTGGGCTTCCGCGCACATTCCCAGGTCCGAGGAAACAACCTCTGTGCCCAAAGCTCCAGGAGGAGCGTTGCCACCCCTACTTGGAAGCTGAGTGCAGAGCATGCATGGAAGCGAGCGTCCTCCAAGGACGACCAGGCAGCAGAGATGCGTGCCACTGCAAGCCCTGATGACGAAGACCCGTGTGCAGCACCAGCAGGGTAGAGATGTCTCTCTGCTCAGAGACCCCATCTGGCAGATCCCCAGGCACGAGGCTGCCCTGCCCTGGGTGAGCCTTGCCCAGACTTGCCTAGATGCTAAGGCTTACTGCCCGGGAAGGAGCTGGCGGTGGGTGCTTGTGGGACAGCATGGGCGCCTTCCAGGCCCCAGCACCGCGCCTGCCTTGCCATGCGACCTAGGCTCCCAGGCCTCCTTGGGGAAGGGTTAGCGACCGGTTCCGTCCGCCTGCCAAGGGCTCCAGCAGTGAGAGCTCTGTCAGTGGGAAGGCAAGGGCAACTGGATGGCTTCTCCAGCTGTTGCGTTGCCAGAGACATGCCACATCCAGAGAGGGGGTCTCCCTTTGCGCAAAGCAAGGGCCTGACAGACATTGGTTCCCTAGTGCTCTCCTAGACAGCAGGGAGGTGTTCAGGGGTTTGGGCTTATCCCTGCGTGTCTGGGCAACCGCCCACACCCACAGCTCAGGGGAACCAGCCCCTGAGCCCAGACCCCCAGCAGGTGCGCTGGCGCCCCCGCCTGGAAGCCGAGTGTACAGCATGCGGGGAAGCGAGCTTCCAGGCAGGACAGATGTGGGTGTCTGCAAGCCATGATGGGGAAGACACGAGTGCCCCTCCAGAATGGCAGAGCTCCAGCTCTGCTCACAGACCCGACCTTGGAGAGACCCAGGCACGAGGCTTATCTGCCCTGGGCGACCCTAGTCCTGACTTGCCTAGCTTCTTGGCTCACTGCCCGGGAAGGAGCAAGCTGTGTGTGCCCAGGGACAGCTGGGGAAATTTTTTGGCATCAGCTCCCATCCTGCCTTGGCTTGTGACCTAGGAAGCCAGGCCTCCTTGGGGAAGGGTTAGGGTGAGTGCCTTCCACACAACCATGGACTCCAGGAGTGAGACCTTTCTCAGAGGGAAGGCAAGGGCAACTGGATGGCTTTTGCAGTGGTTGCTTGGTCACACAGACTCCTTCCATATGGAGAGCACCAGGCTCCCTGGGCCCCTGGGTGGGGTGTGTAGTGCCACACCTGGAGAGGGGGCCCATTCTCCCACGGCAATGACCTGACAACTATAGGTTCCTAGAACTCTCCCAGCCAGCAGAGACGTGTGCAGGTGGTTTTGGCCCGCCCCTGCTTGTTGGTGCTTCGGCCCACAGTCCCAGATCAAGGAAACCAGCAGCTCAGCCCAGACATCGAGGAGGCACGGTGGCGCCCCCACCTGGAAGCCGAGTGCACAGAATGTGAGAAGTGAGCCTCCTCTAGGGAAGAGGAGGCAGCCCAGCTGCTTGCGTCTGCAAACCTTGAGAAAAAAGGCCGAGGCACGCCTCCAGAAGAGCACACTTCCAGCACTGCTCAGAGTCCTCATCAGGCAGAGCTGTGGGTGCTGAGGTTGCTTTGCCCTAGGTGAGCCTTGCCCAGATGTGCCTAGCTGCTAGGCTTACTGCCCGGTAAGGAGCAGCCTGTGGACGGCTGGAGGAAGGCACAAGTGCATTCCTGGCCTCAGGTCCGAGCCTGCCTTGCTTGTGACCTAGGCCCCTAGGCCTCCTTGGGGAGGGGTTAGCGACCAGTGACTGCCACGCTACCAATGACTCCAGCAGAGAGAGCTCTGTTAAAGGGAAGGCAAAAGCAACTGGATGCCTTCTCCAGCGTTTGCTTGGGTGCACAGAACAATGCCCCATGGAAGGTGCCAGGCACCAAGAAACCCCTGGGTTGGGGTGTAGAGCGCCACACCGGGAGAGGACGGCTCCGATCACTCTGGCAAGGGCCTGACAGCCATGGGGTTCCTAGCATTCTCCTAGCCAGTAGAGACTTGTGCAGGTGGTTTGCGTTCGCCCCTCCCTGACCGGGTTCCCACCAACATCTTCAGTTTAGGGTAAAGAGCCCCTGAGCTCAGATTTGCAGGGGGCACGCTGGCACCCCCGCCTGGAAGCCGAGTGCACTGCATGCAGGGAAGCGAGCTTCCTCATGGGAAGACGAAGCAGCCCAGGGGCATGCATCTGCAAGCCCTCATGGGGAAGCCGTGCGAGCGCCTCCAGCATGGCAGAGCTCCAGTCTGCTCAAAAGCCCAATGTGGCTGAGTCTTAGGAGCAAGGCTGCTCTGTACTTGGCTAGCCTTGACTAGACTCACATAGAGGCTAGGCTTATTGCCTGGAAAGGAGCAGGCTGCAGGTAGATGAGGGAAGGCACGAGCACATTCCTGGCCTAACGTCTGCTCAGCCTTGCCTTGCGATCTAGGCCCTGTGGCCTACTTGGGGCAGGGTTAGGGGCCGGTGGCTTCCACACTGCCAAGGGCTCCAGCAGTGAGAGCTCTATCAGAGCGAAGGCAAGGGCAACTGGATGGCTTCTCCAGCAGTTTCTTTGCCACAGAGACACCACATCCAGAGAGGGGGCTTCCCTTTGCACCCAGCAAGGGCCTGACAGACATTGATTCCCTAGTGCTCTCCTAGACTTCAGAGAGGTGTGCAGGTGATTTGGGCTCGCCCCTGGGTGTCTGAACTGCCAGTCACATCCCCAGCTCAGGGGAACCAGCCCTTGAACCCAGACCTCTAGGAAGCACGCTGGCGCCCCCGCCTGGAAACCGAGTGCACTGCATGCGGGGAAGGCAGACTCCTCAGGGCAACACAATGCAGTCCCACTGCGTATGTCTGAAAGTCCTGATCGGGAGGCCTAAGTGTGCCTTAAGCATGGCAGAGCTCCAGCTCTGCTCAGAATCTTGATCTGGCAGAGCCTTGGGCGTGAGGCTGCTCTGTCCTGGGTGAGTCTTGCACAGAGTTGCTTAGCTGCTAAGCTCACTGCCCATGAAGGAGCAGGCTGTGGGCACGTCTGGGAAAACATGGCGGCTTCCTGGCCTCAGTACTGCCCCTGCTTTGCCTTGTGACCTAGGCGGCCCCCAGGCCTTCTTGTGGAGGGATTTGGGGCCGGTGCCTTCCACACTGCCAAGGGCTCCAGTAGTGAGACCTCTGGCAGAGGAAAGGCAAGGGCAACTGGGTGACTTCTCCAGCGGTTGCTTGGCCACACAAGAGCACCAGACTCCCAGGGCCCCTGGGTGGGGTGTGCAGCATCACACTCAGAGAGGGGGCCTCTGTTCTCTCCTGGTAAGGGCCTGACAGACATGGGTTCCCAGGACCGCTCCAAGCCATTAGAGATGTGTGCAGGGGCTTTAGGCCAGCCCCTGTGTGTCTGGGAGCCCGCTCACAGCCCCAGCTCAGGGGAATAAGACACTAAGCCCAGATCTCCAGGTGGTGCGCAGGCGCCTCCGCCTGGAAGTCGAGTGCACAGCATGCAGGGAAGTGAGCCTTCTCTTGGGAAAACGAGGCAGCAGAGATGCGTAGATGCAAGCCCTGATGAGGAATACCTGAATGCGGCTCCAGCACGGCAGAACTACAGCTCTGCTCAGAGGATTGATCTGGCAGAGCCTCGGGTGCCAGGCTACTCTGCCCTGAGCGAGTCTTGCCCAGATGTGCTTAGGTGCTAAGCTTACTGCCCACAAAGGAGCAGGCTGTGGGCGCTTGTGGGTCAGCACGTGTACCTACCTGACCTCAGTGCTGCCCCTGCTTTGGCTTGTGACCTAGGCCCCCAGGCCTCCTTGGGAAGGGGTTAGGGGCCAGTGCCTTCCACACTGCCAAAGGCTCCAGTAGTGAGACCTCTGTCAGAGGGAACACAAGGGCAACTGGATGGCTTCTCCAGTAGTTGCTTGGCCACACAAACCCAGGGCCGCATGGAGAGCACCAGGCTCCCAGGGCCCCTGGGTGGTATGTGCATCACCGGACCCAGAGAGGGGGTCTCCATTCACCCATGGCAATGACCTGACAACCGTTGATTCCTTACCACTCTGCTAGCAAGCAGACACGTGTTCAGGTGTGTTTGGTCTGCCCTTGCCCATCTGCACGTCTGCCCACAGCCCCAGCTCAGGGGAACCAGCCTCTGAGCGCAGACATCCAAAAGGCATGCTAGCGCCCTGCCTAGGAACCCAGTGCACAGCCTGCGGGGAAGTGAACCACCTCGGGGGAAGACCAGGCAGCTCTGCTGCATGCGTCTCCAAGCCCTGATGGGGAAGACATGAGTGTTCATCCAGCACGGCCGAACTCCTGCTCTGCTCAGATGCCCGATCTGGAAGAACCCTGGGCACGAGGGTGCTGTGCCCTGGGAGAGCTTTGCCCAGACTTGCCTACCTGCTAGGCTTGCTGCCCTAGAACGAACAGGCTGCAGGTGGCCTGTGGACCGCACGTGCACCTTCCTGGCCTCAACTCTATTCCTGCCTTGCCTTGCGACCTAGGCCCCAGACCTCCTATTGGATGGGTTAGGGGTCGGTGTCTTCCACACTGCCAAGGGCTGCAGGAGTGAGAGCTCTGTCAGAGGGAAGGCAAGGGCAACTGGATGGCTTCTCCAGCTGTTGCTTGCGACATGCACCCAGCACCGCATGGAGATCGCTAGGCTCCAAAGGTCCTGTGTGAGGTGTGCAGTGCCACACCTGGAAGGGGGGCTCCACACGCCCCTGGCAATGGATTGACAGACGTTGTTTCCCTAGTGCTCTCTTAGACAGCAGAGAAATGTCGGGGCCCGCACCTGCATGATTGGGATTCCGACCTCAACCTCATCTCGGGGAAACCAGCCCCTGAGCCTAAGGGGCACAGTCCAGCCTTGTCTATCTGGGCTTCCAGATGCACGCAGCTGAGTTGCCTTCTCTTCCCTTGAGGAGGCTCGCTTCTCTGCATGCTCTGAACTAGGCTTCCAGGCAGGGCCCCCAGCACGCTTCCTGGAGGTCTGGGCTCAGTGGCTGATTCACCTGTGCTGGGGTTGTGGGCCAGAGAGTGGACACAAATGGGCGGGCACATACTACCTGCAAACACCTCTGCTGGTTAGGAGAGCACTGGAGAATCCACATCTGTCAGGCCTTGGCTGGTGGCGAACCTAACCTCCCTCTTCGGGTGTCATGCTGCACACCCAACCAAGGGGCCTGGTGCTCTCCATGCTGTGCTGGGTCTGTGTAGCCAAGCAAACGCTTCAGGAGGCATCCAGTTTCCCTTTCCTTCCCTCTGACAGATGTCTCACTTCTGGAACCCTTGGCAGTGTGGAAGCCACGGGCCCCTGACCCCTTCCCAAAGGGGCTTGGGTGCCTAGGTCGCAAGGCAAGGCAGGAGCTGTGCTGAGTCCAGGAAGGCACTCGTGCCATCCCTCAGTCGCCCACCGCCTTTTCGTTCTTGGGCAATGAGCCTAGCAGCTAAGCAAGGGTGGCAAGGCTAGCGCAGGGCAGTACAGCCACAGGCCAGGAGTTCTGCCATTCTGGGCCTCTGAGCAGAGCTGGAGCTCTGTCGTGCTAAAGGTCCACTCAGGCCATCCCCATCAGGCCTTGCAGACACATGCAGTGGGGTTGTCTCTTCTTCCCTTGAGGATGCTCGCTTTCCCTCAGATGTGCACTTGGTTTCCAGGTGAGGGTGACAGCACGCCCCCTGGATGTCTGGGCTCAGGGGATGATTCCCCTGAACTGGGGCTGTGGGAAAGAGTCCAGACTGGTAGGGTTGGGACAAACCTTCTGCACACTCCTCTGCTGGCTAGGAGAGCACTAGAAAGCCAACATCTGTCAGGCCATTGCCGGGGAGAACGTAGCGCTCCTGTCTGGGTGTGGCACTTTCCACCCAACCCAGCGAACCTGGGAGCCTGAGGCCCTCCGTGAGACACTGGGTCTGTGCTGCCAAGCAACCGCTGGAGAAGCCATTTGATTACCCTTGCCTTACCTCTGACAGAGCTCTCGATGATGGATCCCTTGGCAGTTTGAAGCCACCAGCTCACACTGGCGGAAGCCACCAGCCACTAACCCCTCCCAAAGAGGGCCTGGGTGACAAGGTCGAAAGAATGGTCAAGAGCGGAGCTGTGGCCAGGAATGTGCCCGTGCCATCTGCCAAACGACCACAGCATGTTCTTTCCCGTTAGTAAGCCTAGGAGATAGGCAGTTCTGGGAAAGGTTTGCCCAGGGCACCGTAGCCTCCGGCCGAGGCTCTGCCAGATCACCCTTTGAGCAGAGCTGGAACTCTGCCTTGCTGGAGGCGCACGCGGGCCTTTTCATCAGGGCTTGCAGACGCAGCCATGTAGGTTGCCACATCTTCCCTCGAGGAGGCTCCCTTCTTTGCATGCTGTGCACTCGGCTTCCAGGTGGGGGCGACAGCCTGCCCTCTGAAGGTCTGGGCTCAGGGGCTGGTTGCCCTGAGCTGAGCTTGTAGGCAAGAGCGCGGACACACAGGAGCGGGCCCACACCACCTGCAAAATCCTCTGCTGGCTAGGAGACCACTGGAGAATCCTCGTCTGGCAGGCCTTGGCTGGTGGCGAACCTAACCTCCCTCTTCGGTTGTTGTGCTGCACACCCAACCCAGGGGCCCTGGGAGCCTGGTGCTCTTCATGATGTGCTGGGTCTGTGTAGCCTAGCAACTGCTGGAGGAAGCATCCAGTTTGCCTTTCCTTCCCTCTGACAGAGGTCTCACTGCTGGAGCCCTTGGCAGTATGGAAGCCACGGGCCCCTAACACCTTCCCAAGGGGTCTTGGGTGCCTTGGTCGCAAGACAAGGCAGGAGCTGTGCTGAAGCCAGAAAGGCGCTGGTGCTGCCCCTCGGTTGCCCACAGCCTGTTCGTTCTTGAGCAATAAATTGAGCAGCTAAGCAAGTCTGGCAAGGCTAGCCCACGGCAGAACAGCCTCACTCCTGGAGCTCTGCCATTCTGGGCTTCTGAGCAGAGCTGGAGCTCTGCCGTGCTAAACGTGCACTCGGGCTGTCCACGTCAGGCCTAGCAGACACACGCAGTGAGGCTGTCTCTTCTGCCCCCATGGAGGCTGGCTTAAGCCCCCCAGCTGTGCACTTGGTTTCCAGGTGAGGGTGCCAGCAAGCTCCCTGGATGTCTGGACTCAGGGGCTGATTCCCCTGACCTGGAGCTCTGGGCAGGATCCCAGACCCGCAAGGGCAGGCCAAACCTGCTGCACACTTCTCTGCTGGCTAGGAGAGCACTAGAAAATTCACATCTGTCAGGCCATTGCCGGGGGAGAACGTAGCCCCCCTCTCTGGGTGTGGCACTTTTCACCCCACCCAGGGAACCTGGGAGCCTGGGGCTCTCCATCAGACACTGGATCTGTGCTGTCAAGCAACCGCTGGAGAAGCCATCTGATTGCCTTTGCGTTTCCTCTGACAGAGCTCTCCATGCTGGATCCCTTGGCAGTGTGGAAGCCACTGGCCCACACTGGAAAAAGCCACCGGCTCCTAAGCCCTCCTGAAAGAGGCCTTGGTGGCGTTTGTCACAAGGCATGGGAGGAGTGGAACAGAGGTCAGGATGGCGCCCTTGCTGTCCACCAGCCCCCCTCATCCTGCTCCTTCCCGGGCAGTAACCTAGCATGTAGGCAAGTGTGGGCAAGGCTCGCCCAGGACAGAGCAGCCTTGCACCCGCGGCTCTGCCCGATCCAGCCTCTGAGCAGAGCAGGAGTTCTGCCGGGCTGGAGGTGCACTCAGGTCTTCCCCATTAGGCTTGTAGACACACGCCCCTGGGCTGCCTCGTCTTCCCCCGAGGAGGCTTGCTTGCCCGCATGCTGAGCACTCAGCTTGCAGGTGGGGGCACCAGCGTGGAACCTGGCGGTCTGGGATGAGGGGCAGGTTCCACTGAGCCGGGGCTGTGGGAAGGAGCCGAGACACGCAGGGCTGGCCTGAAATTTCCTGCACACATCGTGGTTGCCTAGAAGAGCACTAGGGACCCGTGTCTGTCAAGCCGTTGCCAGGGATGAACAGAGACCCCCTTCTGTCTGGTGGTGGCAGTGCACACCCCACCCACAAGCCCTGAAAGCCTGGTGCTCCTTGAGCAATAGTGGATCTGTGTGGCCATGCAACTGCTGGAGAAGCCATCCATGTGCCCTTGCCTTCCCTCTAACATAGGTCTCACTGTTGGAGCCCTTGGCAGTGTGGAAGGCACTGGGTCCTAACCCCTTCCCAAGGAGGCCTGGGGGCCTAGGTGGCAAAGCAAGGCAGGAGCAGACCTGAGGTCAGGAAGGTGCCTTTGCAGTTCCCCGGAGCCAGCAGCCGGCCCCTTCCTCGGCAGTAAGACTAGCAGATAGTCAAGTCTGTACAATGCTCACCCAGGGCCATACAGCCTCAACTCCGGGTCTGCCAGATCGGGCCTCTGAGCAGAGCTGGAGCTCTGCCTTGCTGGAGGTGCACACGAGTCTTCTCATCAGGGCTTCCAGATGCACCCGTTTAGGCTGCAACATCTTCCATCAAGGAGGCTCCCTTCTTTGCATGCTGTGCACACGGCTTCTAGGAGGGGGTGCCAGCACATCCCCTGGAGTTCTGGGCTCAGGGGCTGTTTCCCCTGAGCTGGAGTTGTGGGCCAGAGCGCGGACACACAGGAGTGGGCCCACACCACCTGCAAACACCTCTGCTGGCTAGGAGAGCACTGGAGAATCCACGTCTGGCAGGCCTTGGCTGGTGGCAAACCTAACCTCCCTCTTCGGGTATCGTGCTGCACACCCAACCCAGGGGCCCTGGGAGCCTGGTGCTCTCCATGCTGCGCTGGATGGAACAGAGGTCAGGATGGCGCCCTTGCTGTCCACCAGCCCCCCTCATCCTGCTCCTTCCCGGGCAGTAACCTAGCATGTAGGCAAGTGTGGGCAAGGCTCGCCCAGGACAGAGCAGCCTTGCACCCGCGGCTCTGCCCGATCCAGCCTCTGAGCAGAGCAGGAGTTCTGCCGGGCTGGAGGTGCACTCAGGTCTTCCCCATTAGGCTTGTAGACACACGCCCCTGGGCTGCCTCGTCTTCCCCCGAGGAGGCTTGCTTGCCCGCATGCTGAGCACTCAGCTTGCAGGTGGGGGCACCAGCGTGGAACCTGGCGGTCTGGGATGAGGGGCAGGTTCCACTGAGCCGGGGCTGTGGGAAGGAGCCGAGACACGCAGGGCTGGCCTGAAATTTCCTGCACACATCGTGGTTGCCTAGAAGAGCACTAGGGACCCGTGTCTGTCAAGCCGTTGCCAGGGATGAACAGAGACCCCCTTCTGTCTGGTGGTGGCAGTGCACACCCCACCCACAAGCCCTGAAAGCCTGGTGCTCCTTGAGCAATAGTGGATCTGTGTGGCCATGCAACTGCTGGAGAAGCCATCCATGTGCCCTTGCCTTCCCTCTAACATAGGTCTCACTGTTGGAGCCCTTGGCAGTGTGGAAGGCACTGGGTCCTAACCCCTTCCCAAGGAGGCCTGGGGGCCTAGGTGGCAAAGCAAGGCAGGAGCAGACCTGAGGTCAGGAAGGTGCCTTTGCAGTTCCCCGGAGCCAGCAGCCGGCCCCTTCCTCGGCAGTAAGACTAGCAGATAGTCAAGTCTGTACAATGCTCACCCAGGGCCATACAGCCTCAACTCCGGGTCTGCCAGATCGGGCCTCTGAGCAGAGCTGGAGCTCTGCCTTGCTGGAGGTGCACACGAGTCTTCTCATCAGGGCTTCCAGATGCACCCGTTTAGGCTGCAACATCTTCCATCAAGGAGGCTCCCTTCTTTGCATGCTGTGCACACGGCTTCTAGGAGGGGGTGCCAGCACATCCCCTGGAGTTCTGGGCTCAGGGGCTGTTTCCCCTGAGCTGGAGTTGTGGGCCAGAGCGCGGACACACAGGAGTGGGCCCACACCACCTGCAAACACCTCTGCTGGCTAGGAGAGCACTGGAGAATCCACGTCTGGCAGGCCTTGGCTGGTGGCAAACCTAACCTCCCTCTTCGGGTATCGTGCTGCACACCCAACCCAGGGGCCCTGGGAGCCTGGTGCTCTCCATGCTGCGCTGGGTCTGTGTAGCCAAGCAAACGCTTCAGGAGGCATCCAGTTTCCCTTTCCTTCCCTCTGACAGATATCTCACTGCTGGAGCCCTTGGCAGTGTGGAAGCCACGGGTCCCAAACCCCTTCCCAATGGGGCTTGGGCACCTAGGTCCCAAGGAAAGGCAGGAGCTGTGCTGAGTCCAGGAAGGCACTCGTGCCATCCCTCAGTAGCCAACAGCCTGTTTGTTCTTGGGCAATAAGCCTAGCAGCTAAGCAAGCGTGGCAAAGCTAGCCCAGGGCAGAACAGCCACACACCAGGAGCTCTGCCATTCAGGGCCTCTGAGCAGAGCTGGAGCTCTGTCGTGCTAAAGGTGCACTTGAGCCATCCCCATCAGGCCTTGCAGACACATGCAGCGGGGCTGTCTCTTCTTCCCTTGAATATGCTCGCTTTTCCCAGCTGTGCACTTGGTTTCCAGGTGAGGGCGCCAGCGTGCCCCCTGGATGTCTGGACTCAGGGGCTGATTCCACTGACCTGGAGCTGTGGGCAGGAGCCCAGAGAGGCAAGGGCGGGCCAAACCTGCTGCACACTTCTCTGCTGGCTTGGAGAGCACTAGAAAAACCACATCTGTCAGGCCATTGCCGGGGGAGTACGTAGCCCCCTTCTCTGGGTGAGGCACTTTTCACCCCACCAAGGGAACCTGGGAGCCTGGGGCTGTCCATCAGACACTGGATATTTCCTGCCAAGCCACCGCTGGAGAAGCCATCTGTTTGCCTTTGTGCTTCCTCTGACAGAGCTCTCCATGCTGGATCCCTTGGCAGTGTGGAAGCCACTTGCCCACACTGGAAAAAGCCACCGGCTCCTAACCTCTCCTGAAAGAGGCCTTGGTGGCATGAGTCACAAGGCATGGCAGGAGTGGAACAGAGGTCAGGATGGCGCCCGTGCCATCCACTGGCCACCCTCATTCTGGTCCTTCCCAGGCAGTAACCTAGTAGGTAGGCAAGTGTGGGCAAGGCTCACCCAGGGAAGAGCAGCGTTGCACCCGCGGCTCTGCCCAATCAAGTCTCTGAGCACAGCAGGAGCTCTACCGTGCTGGAGGTGCACTTGGGTCTTCCCCGTCAAGGCTTGTAGACACACGCAGCTGGGCAGCCTCGTCTTCCCCTGAGGAGGCTCGCTTCCCCACATGCAGTGCACTCAGCTTGCAGGCAGGGGCGCTAGTGTGGCACCCGGAGGTCTGGGCTGAGGGGCTGGTTCCCCTGAATTGGGGCTGTGGGAGGTAGCCCAGACAAGCAGGAATGGCTCAAAACCACCTGCACACATTGTGGTTGCCTAGAAGAGCACTAGGGACCCATGTCAGTCAAGCCCTTGCCAGGGACGAACAGAGGCACCCCCGCCCCCGCGTCTGGTTGTGGCCCTGCACACCCCACCCAGAAGCCCTGGGACCCTGGTGCTCTTTGAGTGATACTGGATCTGTGTGGCCAAGCAACTGGTGGAGAAGCCATCCACGTGCTTTTGCCTTTCATCTAACATAGGTCTCACTGCTGGAGCCCTTGGCAGTTTGGAGAGCACTGACTCCTAACCCCTCCCCAAGGAGGCCTTGGGGCCTAGGTCGCAAGGCAAGGCAGGAGCGGACCTGAGGCCAGGAAGGTGCCCGTGCAGTTCCTTGGAGCCCCCGGCCTGCTCCTTCCTCGGCAGCAAGACTACCAGCTAGTCAAGTCTGTGCAATGCTCACCCAGGGCCATACAGCCGCAATTCCGGGTCTGCCAGATTGGGCCTCTGAGCAGAGCTGGAGCTCTGCCTTGCTGGAGGGGCACGCGGGCCTTCTCATCAGGGCTTGCAGATGCACCCATGTATGCTGCCCCATCTTCCCTCGAGGAGGCTCTCTTCTTTGCATGCTGTGCACACGACTTCCAGGCAGGGGCACCAGTGCACCACCTGGAGGTCTGGGCTCAGGGGCTGTTTCCCCTGAGCTGGCATTGTGGGCCAGAGCGAGGACACACAGGGGCAGGCCCACACCACATACAGAACCTCTGCTGGCTAGGAGCACACTGAAGAATCAACGTCTGTCAGGCCTTGGCTGGTGGTGAACCTAACCTCCCTCTTCAGGTGTAGCGGTCCACAACCAACCCAGGGGCCCTGGGAGACTGGTGCTCTCCATGCTGGGCTGGGTCTGTGTAGCCTAGCAACCACTGGAGGAGGCATCCAGTTTTCCTTTTCTTCCCTCTGACAGAGGTCTCACTGCTGGAGCCCTTGGCAGTATGGAAGCCACAGACCCCTACTAACCCCTTCCCAAGGGGTCTTGGGTGCCTAAGTCACAAGGCAAGGCAGGAGCTGTGCTGAAGCCAGGAAGGCGCTGGTGCTGCCCCTAGGTTGCCCACAACCTGTTCGTTCTTGGGCAATAAGCCGAGCAGCTAAGCAAGTCTGGAAAGGCTCGCCCAGGGCAGAACAGCCTCACACCTGGAGCTCTGCCATTCTGGGCCTCTGAACAGAGCTGTATCTCTGCTGTGCTAAACGTGCACTCGGCTGTCCACGTCAGGCCTAGCTGACACACGCAGTGAGGCTGTCTCTTCTTCCCCCAAGGAGGCTCACTACCCCCCAGCTGTGCACTAGGTTTCCATGTGAGGGTGCCAGCGTGCCCCCTGGATGTCTGGACTCAGGAGTGATTCCCCTGACCTGGAGCTGTGGGCAGGAGTCCAGACGCGCAAGGTCGGGCCAAACCTGCTGCACACTTCTCTGCTGGCTAGGAGAGCACTAGAAAATTCACATCTGTCAGGCCATTTTCGGGGGAGAACGTAGCCCCCCTCTCTGGGTGTAGCACATTTCACACCACCCAGGGAACCTGGGAGCCTGGGAATTTCTGTGAGACACTGGGTCTGTGCTGCCAAGCAACTGCTGGAGAAGCCATCAGATTGTCTTTGCCTTTCCACTGACAGAGCTCTGCATGCTGGATCCCTTGGCAGTTTGGAGGCCAGTGGGCCACACTGGAAAAAGCCACCGGCTCCTAAGCCCTCCTGAAGGAGGCCTTGGTGGCCTTAGTCACAAGGCATGGAAGGAGCAGAACAGAGGTCAGGATGGCGCCCGTGCCAACCACCGGCCGCCCTCATCCCGTTCCTTCCCGTGCAGTAACCTAGCAGGTAGGCAAGTGAGGGCAAGGCTCGCCCAGGGCAGAGCAGCCTTGCACCCGCGGCTCTGCCCAATCAAGCCTCTGAGCAGAGCAGGAGCTCTGCCGTTCTGGAGGCGCACTCACGTCTTCCCCATCAAGGCTTGTAGACACACGCAGCTGGGCAGCCTCATCTTCCCCCGAGGAAGCTCGCTTCCCCACATGCTGTGCACTCAGCTTGCAGGTGGGGGCGCCAGTGTGGCACCCGGAGGTCTGGGCTAAGGAGCTGGTTCCCCTGAACTGGGGCTGTGGGAGGTAGCCCAGACAAGCAGGAGTGGCTCAAAACCACCGGTACACATCGTGGTTGCCTAGAAGAGCTCTAGCGACCCATGTCTGTCGAGCCTTTGCCAGGGAAGAACAGAGCCCACACCCCTACCCCGGCGTCTGGTTGTGGCCCTGCACACCCCACCCAGAAGCCCTGGGACCCTGGTGCTCTTTGAGTGATACTGGATCTGTGTGGCCAAGCAACTGGTGGAGAAGCCATCCACGTGCTTTTGCCTTTCATCTAACATAGGTCTCACTGCTGGAGCCCTTGGCAGTGTGGAGGGCACCGACTCCTAACCCCTCCCCAAGGAGGCCTGGGGGCCTAGGTGGCAAGGCAAGGCAGGAGCGGACCTGAGGCCAGGAAGGTGCCCGTGCAGTTCCCTGGAGCCCCCGGCCTGCTCCTTCCTCAGCAGTAAGACTACCAGCTGGTCAAGTCTGTGCAATGCTCACCCAGGGCCATACAGCTTCATCTCCTGGTCTGCCAGTTCGGGCCTCTGAGCAGAACTGGAGCTCTGCCTTGCTGGAGGTGCATACAGGCCTTCTCATCAGGGCTTGCAGACGACCCAACTAGGGTGCCCCATCTTCCCTCGAGGAGGCTCTCTTCTTTGCATGCTGTGCACACGGCGTCCAGGCGGGGGTGCCAGCGCACCCCCTGGAGGTCTGGGTTCAGGGGCTGTTTCTCCAGAGCTGGGGTTGTGTGCCAGAGCGCGGACACACAGGGGTGGGCCCACACCACCTGCAAACACCTCTGCTGGCTAGGAGACCACTGGAAAAGACACGTCTCTCAGGCCTTGGCTGGTGGAGAACCTAACCTCTCTTCGGGTGTCGTGCTGCACACCCAACCCAGGGGCCCTGGCAGCCTGGTGCTCTCCATGCTATGCCGGGTCTGTGTAGCCAAGCAACCGCTGGAGGAGGCATCCAGTTTGCCTTTCCTTCCTTCTGACAGAGGTCTCGCTGCTAGAGCCCTTGGCATTGTGGGAGGCACCAGCCGCTAACCCCGCCCAAAGGAGGCCTGGGGGACTAGGTCGAAAGGAGAGGCAGGAGCGGAGCTGAGGCCAGGAATGTGCCCGTGCAGTCAGCCGAACGCCCACAGCCTGCTCTTTCTCGTCAGTAAGCCTAGGAGATAGGCAATTCTGGGAAAGTTTGACCCAGGGCACAGTAGCCTCTCGGCCGGGGCTCTGCCAGATCGCCCTCTGAGCAGAGCTGTAGCTCTGCCATGCTGAAGTTGCCCTTGAGCCATCTCCATCAGGGCTTCCAGACGCACGCAGCTGGGCTGCCTCAACATCCCCTTTGGAGTCTAGCTTCTTTGGATGCAGTGACCTCGGCTTCCATGCAGGGATGCCAGCGCGCCTCCTGAAAATCTAGGCTCGAGTGCTGGTTCCCCTGAGCTGGGGTTTTGGGCAGGACACCAGACACGGACAGGCCTGAACCACTTGCACACATCTCTGCTGGCGAAGAGAGCACTAGGGACCTTCGTATGTCAGGCCTTTGCCTGGGGCGAATGGAGCCCCACTCTCCATTGTGGTGGTGCACCCCACACCCAGGGGCCTTGGGAGCCCGGTGATCTTCGTGCGGCGCTGGGTCTGTGTGGTCAAGCAACTACTGCAAAAGCCATCCAGTTGCCCTTACTTTCCATCTGACAGAGCTCTCACTCCTGGAGCCTTTGGCAGGGTTGGAGCCACCGACCTCTAGCCCCTGCCGAAGGAGGCCTGAGGCCTTGGTCCCAAGACAAGGCTGGAGCGGACTTGAGGCCAGAAAAGCCCCCGGGACATGCCCTGAGTGCCCAGAGCGTGCTTCTTCCTGGGCAGTAAGCCAAGCAGCTAGGGAAGTCTGAACAAGGTCCACCAAGGGCAGAGCAGCCTCGAGCCCAGGGCTCTTCCAGATCAAGCTGCTGAACATAGCAAGACCTCTGCCGTGCTGGAGGCATGCTCGGGCTTTCCCCATCATGGCTTGCATATGCACGCAATTGGGCTGCTTCGTCTTCCGCCAAGGAGGCTCGCTTCCCAGAATGCTGGGACTCGGTGTCCAGGCAGAGGAGGGGAGTGAGCCTCCTGGAGATCTGAGCTCAGGAGCTGGTTCCCCTGAGCTCAGCCTGTGGGCGGTAACCAGTGACCCAGGGGTGGGCTCAAACCACCTGCACACTCTTCTGCTGGCTAGGAGAGCATTAGGGACCTACTTCTATCAGGCCCTTGTTTGTTCCGAACAAAGTCTCCCCTGTCCTGTTGTACACTGCACACCTTACCTGGGATCCCGGGGAGCCTGTTACTCTCCGTGAGTACCTGGGTCTGTGCGGCCAGGCAACCGCTGGAGAACATCCAGGTGACCTTGCCCTCCCTGTTCCAGAGCTCTCACTGCTGGCGCTTTTGGCAGTGTGGAAGCCACTGGTCCCTAACCCCTCCCCAAGGAGGTCTGGATGCCTAGGTTGCAAGGCAAGGCAGGAGCGGAGCCGAGGCCAGAAATGTGCCTGTGCTTTCTGCCAGACACCAACAGCCTTCTCCTTCCTGGGCAGTAAGTCTAGCAGCTAGGTAAATGTGGGCAAGGCTCACCAAGGGCAGTGCCTCATGCCCATGGCTCTTCGTGGTGGGCCTCTGAACAAAGCTGGAGCTCTGCCGTGCTGGAGGTGCACTTCAGCCTTCCCTTTTAGGGTTTGGAGACGCACGCAGCCGGGCTGCCTCAGTCTCCCCGAGGAGGCTCGCTTCTCGCGAGCAGTGCACTCAGCTTCCAGGCGGGGGCACCAGCGCGCCTCCTGGAGGTCTGGGCAAAGGGGCCGGTGACCCTGAGTCTGGGATGTGGGCGAGAGCCCAGTCACGCAGGGGTGGCCCAAACCACCTGCACAGGTCAATGCTGGCTAGGAGAGCACTAAAAAGCCCACGTCTGTCAGGACATTGTCTGAATTGGATGGAGCCTCTCCTCTCCTGGTGTGGCACTTTTCCCGCCACCCAGGGGTTCTGGCAGCCTGTAGCTGCCCGTGTGGCCCTGGGTCTGGGTGGTCAAGCAACCGCTGGGAAACCATCTGGTTGCCATTGCCTTCCCTCTGACCGAGCTCTCACTGCTGGAGCCATTGGCAGTGTGGAAGCCACCTGACCCTAACCTCTCCTCATGGAGTCCTGGTGACCTAAGTCACAAAGCAAGGCGGAAGCACATCTCAGGCCAGAAAACGGCCCGTGATGTCCCCCGGCCTCCCATAGCCTGTTCTTTCCCCGGCAGTAAGCCTAGCAGCTAGGCAAGTCTGGGCAAGGCTCACCTAGGGCAGAGTAGCCTCGCCCTGGGGCTCTGCCAGATCGGCCTCTGACCAGAGCTGGAGCTCTGCTTTGCTTGAGGTACACTCGGGCCTTTTCCATTAAAGCTTACAGATGCACACAGCCGGGCTGCCTCGATTTCCCCGACAGATGGTCGTTGCACCGCATGCATTTGTCTTAGCTTCCAGCTGGGGGTCGCCAGCACGCCTCCTGGTTCTCAGGGCTCAGGTGCTGGTACACCTGAGCAGGGGCTGTGGACGGTAGCCCAGACACGAAGGGGCGGGCTAAACCACCGGCACACGTCTCTGTTGGCTAGAAGAGGTTCACAGAACGCATGTCTGTCAGGCCCTTGCCGGGGGGAACGGGGCCCCCCTCTCTAGGGTTGCGCTCTCTAATGCTCAGAAGACTGCACTCTGAAAATGACACTCAGGGACAGACACGTGTACTGGCAGTTTATTATCTAACTGCGCAGTTGTATAATTCTGAGAGAATAGAGCATAAGGCAGAGTTGCACTTAGCCCTTCCATGTAAACTTGGAGGCATTCTAGCATAAATACTGTTCCCTTTGCCCAACACATAGCATCGCCCTGGTGGAACTCTAAAGGGAACCTTATCATGAGACAGGAGTCGTTGCTCTCAGAAACAGAAGGAAGACTTTGAACGCCTTAAGGCCGGGTGTAGAGCTCTTCGTTATCGGATCCCAGCCGCAGGCATTCGTTACGCCTTTTCTGGAAGGTTATTGTTGAATTACGTCGCCGAGATTCTTCGCCTCCAGAGGAGAGTTCAATCCTGAGCCTCAGACGAGGCTTGATCA
>SJYC01132672.1:0-14013 GCA_006408675.1 Madoqua kirkii
GGGGGGGGGGGGGTCGCGTGGGGCACGGCCGAGATTGCTCAAGTTCGTGCTTGGATTTTCCGATGTCTCTTGCCCCTGGGCCCTGTGACTCATGCCCACTCAACCAGAAACCCAGGAGTCTTCTCTGCCTTGCGCTGGCCCTCCCTGGCCACCGCTGACCGGCTTTGGGAGTTGGCCCAGCACCTCTGACTTAATCTGCCTGGGTCCCCCACTTCGCCTCCTGTGAACCCCCTCCCCCTGGGGCCCTGGGCAGCTAGGAGCTTTCTGAATGAGATGGGGGTGCTTCCGTTCCCAAGCCCCAGCTCCAGAGGCTTCCCTCACTGCCTCCTCACAGACACCCCATGAGGGCAAAGAGATGCCTTCACTCCGTTTCAGAGAGGGCAAAACTGAGGCTCAGACCTCCAGGCCTTGCCTTCCATGTCCCCAAAGGGAGGGTCAGACCACCCCGGGCTGCCAGGAGAGATAGTCCTTCCAATTCCCCAGCGCCTTCATGGAGGAGACAAGGGGTGGAGGACATCTGAGCTCATAGGGCTGACCAGGCATCTGTGACTGGTACTGCCACCTCCCTGGGGTGGATGGATTGTGGTCGGTGGTACCAGCCAGAAGTCCCTGGACCCTCCTGGCAGTAAGCTGGGACCGAGAACACCCCTGCCAGGGAGCAGAACCCCCACGGTAGAGTCCCCAGTCCCATCTGAGTCCCATCCGAGGCAGAGTCCCAGGGCACCAGATGCCACCTGACACCCGCCCTGTGAGTGCCCTTCTGGCTGCCCCAGCTGAGTGGGGACCAGGAGGCTGAGCATCCAGACTCGCTGTGGGGATTTCTTGAAATAACAGTCCCCTCCTCTTGCTATGTCCAGGCACCTGGAACCTGCAGATGAGCTTGGAGCCAGGAGCCCTTAGAGACTCAGGAGAGTGGGCGTCTTACCCTCGTCCTGCCCAGGAGATCCCTGTGATCCCAGGCAAGTGGGCCTGGGGTCCCAGCACCCCTCCCCCTTGACTTCACCCATGCCACCCCTCCCCTGTCAGGCCCTCGCCTTCCTTCTGGCCCCACCCCCTCCTTTCTGCCCAACGCACCTTGGTGATCACGACCACAGGGGCAGGGGAAAGGAGGGATCCAAGGACCAGGCCTGCTTTCAGCCAGGGAGGGAAGAAGGGAGGCTAGGGGGAAGGCGCTGAGGCAGAGAACAGCCTCATTAATATTTCAGAGGCGCCATCACTGCAGCTCCTGGGCCCTCACAGCACCGACACTTGTGCTAGTGGAGGGAGGAGGATGGGATAAGAGAAGGAACTAAAACAGAGAAAACAAATTTAAAGGGACAGCCAAGCTCCCCTCCCCCACCTCCATGCCTTCCATCCCCCTTGTTCCTGGTACAATCTGTGCACCCGCCAAGTGGCTCTCCCAGGGAACAGCTTTGGGCAAAAACAATAACAGCAGAAAAGGGTCAATACTCTCCCTAAACTCGTGCGCAGCACCCACTCCTGTCTCTGCCCATGTGGGGCTGTTCCTTTTGTGCTGTGACCAGGACACCCAGGCTGCCCCAGGGACAGACTCAAAGGACCATGTGAGGTCAACTGAACCACAGATGCACAGACTCCAGACATTGGAGTTCCCCACTGAGCACAGTCCACTCCAGAAAGATTCTAGAACCCTGAGAAACACAAGTCTGGATTCCTAGAGGGGGCAGGGACCGGGTTCTCCCTGATTCAGCTCTTGCCCTCGGGTGGGTCTCAAAAATGTAGATGTACAACTACCATAGGATCCAGCAATCCTACTTGAAGGCAATCTCCCCAACAGAAGGGAAAGCAAGGCCTTGAAGTGATACTCGCTGCCTGTGTTCACAGCAGCCTTATTCACAATAACTAAAACATTTAAAACCACCCAAGACTCCATCAATGCATGTCTGGATGTAGAGAATGTGGTCCAGCCCCACAGTGGAGTGTGACTCAGCCTTCAAAAGACACCCGCTACAACAGTGCTGGACCGACAAGGCGTGATGGTCAGTGAGAGAAGCCAGACACAAGGCAGACCTCGTATCACTCCACTGGTATGAGATGCCTAGAGTCGTCAGATCCTAGACTGAGAGGAAGATGTGGAGGGGGCATGGGCTGGGGGAGGGGGAGTTAGAGTCTAATGGGGCAGAGTTTCCACTGGGGAATATGGACCGTTCTGGGGATGGCCGCACACCCACGTGAATGTACTTAATGCCACCAACCTGTACACTTAAAAATGGTCAAGATGCTAAATTGGAAGTTCTGTGTGCTTTCCCACAGTTAAGAAACCTAAGAGGCCACGTGGCCCCTTTGCTCTGTATCCAGATTAGCTTCCTGTGGTGCCCCAGGTCATACAGTCATCACAGAATTTCCACTGCCTTGACTGGCAGATCAGCTGACCATTTGGCCCATGTGAATGTTAACTTCCTGGAGCAGCACCTGCCTGCATAGAAACCTAAGCAGACCTTCCCGCACCCCAACTCTGCGGCCTCGGGGGCTTTCAGCACCACCCACAGCCTGCCTCAGCTGGGTGGCTGCCTCAATACATGGCAGAGAAACAGATGAGCTGAGAGGCCAGACTTTCTGGCAGCCACTGCCACCACTCTTGTCCCCTTCTTAAAAGCTGTGTGGCCCCCAGGGCCTCCGTGGCTGCCCCCTCTCTCCTTCCTGTGCATGTGCACTTCCTCAGAGGTGCTGACCCCATCCTGTCCTCCGAAGGAACCAGAAGGTGGTGTGGTCAGAGCAGACAATCCAGCCTTAGGAGCTGCTCACGAATCCCCAGGAACTCATGGCAGAGACTTGCTAGACTTTCCCTGATTTCTATTCCCGTCTTCCCACGTCGTATTTTAATCTTTAGCTAGGAGTCTAGTCATCCAGCTAACGACCATCCTCCCCCAACTCCAGTGTGGCTACGGAGGACCATGTGACTAGATCCTGGCCAATGTGAGCAAAAAGGACATGGAACTGCATTACTCTCAGGCAGCACTAAGGGTTCTCAGCAGAAGTTGGGGACAGAGCCAACTTCAGGGTTGTGTCCTTAAAGAGAAGGATGTGTCTCCCCTGCCCCTCTCCTTCCTGCCGGCTGGAATGCTGATGTGAAGACTGGAGCAGAGGCAGTTATCTTGCTCCATCTGGCATGTGGAATCCATATGTCACAGATGGCAATGCCACGCAAGGAAGCCAGATCCCTGATGGCCAAGTAGCCCAAGGTTGCCTCCCTAGACTTTTACGCACAGAAGAAATCTTCTCTCCCATTCATTTTTATGTCCATTAAGCTGGGTCTCTGTTACAGAACTTAAGCCTCTCTCCTGGATAATTCAGGTATATAGGGAGGAACTCAGCCAGCAGGTAAGATGCCTGCCTTCCCTCCCTGACCAAAGTCAGCCCTGGTTCTTGGAGAGCCAGGAGGCCTCCCTGAAGTTTCCATGACCTGCTAACCAGTGACATTTCCATGGGTTCCCTGGAACATGGGGTGGTTCCAAACTGGGCTCCCTGTCATCTGTGTCATTTAATATTGTCCTAGGAGAGAGAGACACAGACAAGCCATCAGGTCACAGGCAATACCGAGCACCTTTCTGTAGCATGGTGGAATTCCACATTCCCTCTGTGCCCCAAGCCTCGAAGGGAGGAAGAGTCATTATCCCCACATTAGGACTAAGCTGCTGAGGCACAGAGAGGTTAAAGAACTCACTCAAGATCACACAGCCAGCAATTTCCCCTGGTGCTCCAGTGACTGGGACTCTGGACTCTCAAGGCAGGGGGCCCAGGTTCGGTCCCTGGTTGGGGAACTAGGAGGTCACATGCCGAAACTGCAGCTCCTACATGTCTCGGTGAGGATCAAGGACCTTGCAGGGTGCAATGAAAGTCTTCTGTAGTCGATAAATCATTCTTAAAACAGAAAAGGTTCACACAGCCAGCAATGAGCAGAGGCCAATGTGGACTCAAGTAGTTTGATTCTGGAGAACTCTACATTGCTCATCTGCCAAGTGATGGCTCAGAGAGGCCCAGAAAAGTGATGAACACGTGGCTCAAACCAATTCAAAGAGCTCACCAAAGTGACCAGACAGGAAATCTGTTTCCATATACCTCAGAGATTGGGGGTGCTGGGGTTAGAGTGAGGCCTGGCACAAATCTCTCAAGCTTTCTTGGTCTCCACTTCAGAATCAGGGAAAGGTGCCCTTGTTCCTCCTGGTGGCATTGCTGTGAACTTGCCACCACCACACACTGCCCCCCTAGGAAGGGCCCCAAGGGCCCGTTTCCCTGGAGAGTTTTCTCAAGACAAGCAGCCACACCTGTAGACCAGAATTCACTGGTAGGGTTCAGGCTCCACCAGGGAGGCCAGACCATTCTGCTTGGCCAGGGGCTGACCCATGGAGGGGCCTTTCACATGCTCCCCCATTTCTGGGGCCATCCTCAAGCCAACCTGGCCCCAAATCCCTCCTGGGGACCATGAGGCCCAGGTAGGGGGCTTGGAGAGGAACTGAGTCCCTAGGATGCTTCTGTGGGGAAGTCCACACTCCTACATGAGTGGCCTCACATTCCCAGGTACCTCTCTATTCCTGAAGGAAGCGGGAAGCCCTTTTACTTACTGAGGCCTTGCAGCATTATGGGGGTCATGACTCTACCCTGGAGGTGGCGGCGGGGAGCAATCATTTGTTTCCTGCCAAATCTTCTCTCCCATTCATTTTTATGTCCATTAAGCTGGGTCTCTGTTACAGAACTTAAGCCTCTCTCCTGGATAATTCAGGTATATAGGGAGGAACTCAGCCAGCAGGTAAGATGCCTGCCTTCCCTCCCTGACCAAAGTCAGCCCTGGTTCTTGGAGAGCCAGGAGGCCTCCCTGAAGTTTCCATGACCTGCTAACCAGTGACATTTCCATGGGTTCCCTGGAACATGGGGTGGTTCCAAACTGGGCTCCCTGTCATCTGTGTCATTTAATATTGTCCTAGGAGAGAGAGACACAGACAAGCCATCAGGTCACAGGCAATACCGAGCACCTTTCTGTAGCATGGTGGAATTCCACATTCCCTCTGTGCCCCAAGCCTCGAAGGGAGGAAGAGTCATTATCCCCACATTAGGACTAAGCTGCTGAGGCACAGAGAGGTTAAAGAACTCACTCAAGATCACACAGCCAGCAATTTCCCCTGGTGCTCCAGTGACTGGGACTCTGGACTCTCAAGGCAGGGGGCCCAGGTTCGGTCCCTGGTTGGGGAACTAGGAGGTCACATGCCGAAACTGCAGCTCCTACATGTCTCGGTGAGGATCAAGGACCTTGCAGGGTGCAATGAAAGTCTTCTGTAGTCGATAAATCATTCTTAAAACAGAAAAGGTTCACACAGCCAGCAATGAGCAGAGGCCAATGTGGACTCAAGTAGTTTGATTCTGGAGAACTCTACATTGCTCATCTGCCAAGTGATGGCTCAGAGAGGCCCAGAAAAGTGATGAACACGTGGCTCAAACCAATTCAAAGAGCTCACCAAAGTGACCAGACAGGAAATCTGTTTCCATATACCTCAGAGATTGGGGGTGCTGGGGTTAGAGTGAGGCCTGGCACAAATCTCTCAAGCTTTCTTGGTCTCCACTTCAGAATCAGGGAAAGGTGCCCTTGTTCCTCCTGGTGGCATTGCTGGAACTTGCCACCACCACACACTGCCCCCCTAGGAAGGGCCCCAAGGGCCCGTTTCCCTGGAGAGTTTTCTCAAGACAAGCAGCCACACCTGTAGACCAGAATTCACTGGTAGGGTTCAGGCTCCACCAGGGAGGCCAGACCATTCTGCTTGGCCAGGGGCTGACCCATGGAGGGGCCTTTCACATGCTCCCCCATTTCTGGGGCCATCCTCAAGCCAACCTGGCCCCAAATCCCTCCTGGGGACCATGAGGCCCAGGTAGGGGGCTTGGAGAGGAACTGAGTCCCTAGGATGCTTCTGTGGGGAAGTCCACACTCCTACATGAGTGGCCTCACATTCCCAGGTACCTCTCTATTCCTGAAGGAAGCGGGAAGCCCTTTTACTTACTGAGGCCTTGCAGCATTATGGGGGTCATGACTCTACCCTGGAGGTGGCGGCGGGGAGCAATCATTTGTTTCCTGCCAGGGAAGGCGACAGCCTGAGCGAGCAGGAGCAGAGAAGCCCACGGGCAGGAAGCATAGTGACACTAATTATCCAATTACGGCCGCCGTGCCAGGAAAGCGCTGCATTGCAGCAGGGAGCCCGGGCCAGCTGCCCCACCCCCACATGCCAAGCTGCCACACTCTGCCCTCCTGCTTTACCCTGGGAGGGCAGGGTAGCCACTTAGGTCCTGGGCCTGTTCTTCAGAGCAGGGCCTGGTTGGTAGGCTCAGGAATGGTGGGCTTGTGGGGGAGACCCAGAAGCACTTGGGCCTGGCCCCTGGGGCATGCCTCTGTTCCCCTAAGGAGCAGAGAACACACACATGGGGCTTGCGGAGCCCTGACCTCCAGGCTTTCATCACCAAGAACATGTGGATAGAATGAGGGGCCCTCAATCCTGATCGCCCCCACCTCCAAAAAAAAAAAAAAAAAAAAAATCCTCCCTGGCTCTGTCCATGGTACCACAGTGCTCACTCCACCAGCTTCCACTCCCTGGAGCCAGCTCCAAGCCACCGGAAGCAGCCAAGTCCTAAGCAGGTAATTAAGAAATTACAGACAGCTGGAGGCCATGGGATGCTGCAGGCCCAGGGGGACCAGATAAGGAGACTGTCAGGACACACACTTCCTCCTAGGGATGGAGGGGGTCCCATTATGGGTCCTTGTGGGGAAGGGTCTGCTTTCTGTCTCCCCTTGGGAAGGCAGGCTTGGAAGGACTCTTCGAGTCAAGGTCAGAGGCTGGAGGACCATCAGGGAAGAACCTCCACTTCCTATTGGCCAACAGAAAAGTCCAGAAGGCCGGGCTGCAGATGGGGGGCCAGAGATGTGTGGGCTAACTTGGGCCCCAACTAGGGGGTCTCTGAGTGATTGCAAAGCAGGTCTCTTTGGGTCCCTCATAGAACCCAGCTTGCCCAGAGGTTGGAGGTAGGTTTAATGGCCAGGAGAAAGAAGTGATGAGGATCATTACTATACAGGGACCCTGGGCAAGGGCCACACCAAGTATGTAGCAAAGACTTTGGTTGTGGGCACACCACTGGGATGGGTGAATGGCAAGGATGCTGGGTGGGGCAGAGGAGACGCGTTCAGACTGAATGTGGGAGTCCAGTCCAGCTGACCTTCTATGACCCACACATGAAAGGCTAGCACACCAGAGTGTTTGGGCCATGTTTCCAGGCTGACCTGCTGCCAAGAGCATGGACAGAGGAAGAGAGAGTGGCCGGTAGTGCCACCGCAGAGGACAGCTCAGAAGCTGTGGCCCAAGGAAGGGCATCTGCATGACTCCCAGGCTCTGCTTCAGCATCTTTACCAACCCCAGCTGGCAGCCACGGCAGGATTTGGAGGTCACCAGGGCATCAGACAGCAGGGGCCTGGCTGCCATCTGAATCATGGACCTGTGCACTCCTGGGTCCTGAAAGCTATCTCTGATGGAGGACCCCGCACACAAATGCAGAAGCCTCTCCAGCGAAGCCCTGCAGCCCCAGGGGGGTGCTAGGGAGGGAGTAGGGGGTCTTGCAGAGCCAGAAGGGCTCCATCACAACAATACAGGGTCTGAGTGCCCCCCACTGGGCTGATCATGGCCCACTAAGGCCGAGAGCCAAGAAGGGGCTGGTGGATGGTGGGGTATGAATTGGGGGGACAGGTCTGCCACCCCCTGCAATCAGATGACAGTGCTGCCTCCTCAGAAGAGGGAGGCTGGGGGCCCTGACCAAACCGCTCCCTTCCTACCCAGAGCTGCAGCCACATGGGCCTCTCTGGGGGCTGCCAGGGCTGGGGTCCCAGGCAGCAGCTCCCAGCCAGTCCTTGCCCTCTGGCCCTGTGTGTGGATGGGGGTGCTGGGGGCACCCTCGCTCTGCTGTGCTCCCCAGGACAGGGGAGAGGAGCACACCCAGGCACCTCCCACCGGGCCCTGGGAGGAAGAGCATGGTCAGTGGCCCAGGAGGGAGGGATCAGGTAGGGTGGGGGGCCCCCAGGACAGCCAGAACCCTAGCACCAAGGGGCCTGGATCCCCGGCCCTGGCTCACGAGCCTCCCTTCCAGGCCCTTGGCTCCAAATTAACACAGGACACTTTGCCGACTATTCCAGCAGGAACGGAGCTGAGGCCCAGGGCTGGGGAGTGGGCGTCAGGGAAGGTCCCTCTGGGCCCGCCTGGCAGCTGGACGCCAGGATGAGGCAGGGAAGCAGGTGCCCCGACTGAGGGCACTGAGTGTTCACGGTCGGGCTGGTCCCACCACCACGAGCTGCACAGCGATCGTCTCACAGAGGCTTGGCCCCCACCCCACCGCCACCGCCCTCACCCCTGGGGGGTCCAGGGTGGGTGTCAGTACGCAGCTGTGCCTGGATGCCCATCATACTGTGGTCCGGGGCCGGAGGATGTGCCCAGGCCCGTCGGGAAGAAAAGCCCACGGCGGCTGGGTGGCATCCACCTGTGTTCAGGGCTGGCCTGGATTCAGACCTGTGACGCCAAAGAGTGCCAGGAGGACCAGAGCCCCATGCTCTAAGGTCCACTGTGGCCAGGATAGAGGTGGCTGGCAGTGATACCTGTGTTACCCGGCCCCTTGCTTGGTGGCTGGCTTTATCTTCCTGCTTCTTAATCAGCAGGGTCTGGTGACCCTGGGCCATCTGGCCATCCTTACTGTAGGCCTTTGCTTCTGATCATGCTCTCCCACCCACCCCTGCTTCCCCTGTGTCCCTCTGTGAAGAAAACCCAGTGTCTGCGGAGAGCCAGATTCTAGCCAAGTCTGCAGGAAAGCATCCTTGCTCCAGAGGCTGAAGAGACCCAGACAAGAGCTTGATTCAAGGAACTGCACAAGCAGCTCTAAAAGCCAAGGGACAGAGAGGCAAGTAAGAAGAGCAAAGGAGTTTTGCTTTCAGATAATTCATGTGGGACCTGCAGGTGAGGCATCAAAGGACACAGGGTGTGGGCAGATGACCCAGGCACAGGCCCGACCAGACATCAAGATCACACATTAGCCAGGGAACAACAGTTTAATAAAAGAAATGGAGATGATGGCTCACCACTTGGGAGCCTCACCTTGTATTATTCCCCAACATGCTTTTTTTTTCTTTTTATTAAACTGGATTTGGCAAATTTCGGCCTCAAAGCCAAATCTGGCTGTGAAGTGTTTTTGTGAATAAAGTTTTATTGGTACACAGCCACAGTCAGGACAGAGACATTGTGACATGCCAGGTGGAAAATATTGACTCTCTGACTCTTAAAGAAAAAGTTTGCCCACCCCTGGATGAAAGGTTAGACATCTTAAAAATGCAGCTGCACATATGCTCACACACATGCAATCTGTGTGTGTGTTAGTCACTCAGTCATGTCCAACTCTTTGCGACCCCATGGACTATAGCCCATCATGCTCCTCTGTGCATGGAATTCTCCAGGCAAGGATACTGGAGTGGTTTGACATTTCCTCTTCCACACACACACACACACACACACACACACACACACAGACATAGGGCCAACCCAGATAGCTCTGGACAGTTCTCAGTTTTCTGTAAGGGATTCTGTAAGCCTAGAAGCAACAGAAGGAGTCACACACACAAAATTGTGAGACAGAAATCATTAACCTTTTGCATGAAAACATGAAAAGGCAAAGAACAAAGGGGATTTAAAACTATTTGCAACCAGAATGCTAAACTGTCAGTCTTTCACGGATCAAGTTTACCCAGAACAGCAAGAGGAAACACTTGGTCCTTCATAAATAAAGGTGAGAAAGAAACAAATCACTCAACAAGAAGAGAGACAATCAATAAACGTGGAAAAATGCTCACCCTCGGGAATAATTCAAGACATAAAAACTGAAGTAGATATGTTGGACCTAGATATTTATGCCAGGTTGTTTGATTATAAAGCTTAACGCTGGCAAGGCTGCAGTGAGCCAGCCCTTCAGACCCAGAAAAGCCCTTTGGAGCAGAATTTGGCAGAACGAACTTCTGTCTGGGCACTCCGAGCTTGGGACAGAGGGAGTCACCTGCCGAGATGCTCAACAGAGCCTCACGGAGGCGAGTGAAACGAATCCGACTGCCTGAATCTCCACAAATAGCCAAATAATTAAGCGAATTACAATCTCCTGAGAGAATATTATTCAGCCATTAAAAATTGTAATTACAGCCCTGAGGAGCGCCCTGATACATCCTGGGTGCTTGAGAAATTGCTGTCAAATGAGCGAACCATCATGTGTTGTTCCTCCTTTGCCTTGTTCAAGTACTTTGTGGGATAAGTACTGACTGCTTTCATAGTCTTAAAAAATTAAACCATATCATTTTGAAAAAAAAATCATTTAGAAAAGAATTAAAATAAAGAAAATGCTCGTGTGAAGTAAAAAAAAATACATTCCACAATGGTGCCCACGGTATAATTACAATAATGTGAAAATAAATAGCCCATGCAAAGAAAACAGAGCAGAAATGTGTCCAATGAAATGGGAAACACTGGCTGGCATTTTGGTGATAGGATGTTTCTACATCTTCTACTTCTCAGCATTGCATGAATTTTCTGTTAAAAGCATGCATGTTAAGAGCATTATTTTAAAATGAAAAACATAAGCATTATTAAAAAAAAGAAAAACCACCCAAGAGCTTCCCCCATCTCTAGAGCTGCCCAGGTGCCTTCAGCATGCCCAGTGAGAGATCCCAAGCCAAGGGCAGGAGACAGGTTCAGTTTGCCCAGTTCTGCGGGCACATCTGGACTGGCCCTTGGTAAGTGTGGGAGTAGGCTCAGGGTCCCCATGAGGATCGGTCTTCATTGGCTTTAAAGTAACCTGGGGTGACACAACATCTTGGACTGATGGAAATGTTCTCTGTGTGTGACTTCTGAGCACTTGAAACATGGTGTGTGGCCAAAGCCTGGAATTTTCAACTGCAGTTTTCATCCACTCAGACTGGTGGCCAGTGGCTACCACACTGAACCTTGGCCGCTATAGGAAGCACATTTCTCATCTGAAGACAATGGTTCCCCTTTACTGAGGAGCCACCTACAGAACACTGAGTCAGGCTCAGGACAGCATTATGTAAGGCGATCCCCAAGGACACTGACCACAGCACCCACTTCACAAGACTCTAATATGGACCCAAGTTGCCTTGGACTTGGGACTCAGTAGAAACCTCTCACTCTGCTACCCCAGCTGCACCAGTCCTCCTCGCCCTGTGGTTCTATTGGTTCTGCCACCTCCTAGCCACGTGACCTTGGCCTCGTCCCCTTCCCAAGCTTGGGCAGTCTGATGACACCTAGCCCTGACTCCTTGGGCGGGAGCCTCTTTCCTCTGTCCTGGGGATGTTTGGGTCAGATCCTGCTCTCCAAGCGGCGCTCCCAGGCCCACTTCCAGCAGCTCCCACCCAACGGAAGGTGCACAGGCAGGGCTTTGCAACCAGGCACTGCTTGGCCTGTCTTCTGCCAGCTTAACCAGGGCAGAGCAGAGAGAAACAGCCAGCAGTTGGGGTACCAGCTAAAGAACTGGCCTTCTGAGAAAGCATAGGGGGTGAGGCAGCATCTGTGCAGTGCAAGGGTCTGCCTGTTGTTGCCAGTAAAGTCATCTCCGAGCCCGGCCCCCTGAGCCCATCTCACAGGCAGCACTCCTTAGGTCAGACCGAACTGTCTGCCTTTGCTGCTACAGCCCAGGTCTCCATGTATCAGCAGACACCTACCTACCCACTTTTGTAGAGGTACCCTAGAGGGGTCCCAGGGAAGAATACTGAAGGGCAGACAGTGCCTCCAACTTGTTTTGGACTTGTATAACCCCACAGTTGATCCGTTTCCCTGAGGGGTTATCTGGGGGCCCAGCTACTGGGTCATTCTGCAGACTCAGTGAGGTCTGAGGTGTAGGGTCTTTCCAGGACTGGAAGCGCCCTTGACCTGAGTAGGCTCATGCATCCAACGCTCCATTCTGAGTTCCACCCAGACTCCCAGAGGCGACGGAACCAGTGGCGACACTCAAACCAGACTCGGGAGTCTAACTGGCCTGCCTTCCAATTTGGCTTTGAGCACCTCCTCCTGGCTGTGTGACCTTGGGCAACTTGCTTAACCACCCTGGGCCTCAGTGGCCTCATCTGCAAAACGGGGACAGCAACAGTTGCTGCTTCATTCGGTTGTTTCACTGAAGTGAGAGAATGTCTGGGAAGCCCTGACCACCATGTCTGGCACAAATTATCACTGTCAGGGCTGACAGTAGTTGACGTGTTGGTGACCTCTGACAGAGACAGCAGCCATCAGTTAAATACACATAGCCTCAGTTTATAAACCGAAGGGAGTGCAGTGTGCAAAGTCCACATGTATGCTGACAACTCTGTAAGGTGGTAGGAGGAAGCGGGCCTGGCTTTGCCCAGCTGAGACAGTCCCAGCTGGAGTTGAGCTCTCATAGTCCCCAGGGGCCTAGGATCCTCTGATCTTCCCCGAGGAGAGGAGGGTCTCTCTCTAAAAGCCACGCTGGAGGAGGGGCAGAGAGGCTGTTGCTGACCCCAGCACCCTTCACTGCCTCTTCGCGTGCTGGGAGAGGCTGCTCTGGACCTGACGGAGAGTGCACACTGAGTCACGGCTGGCCTCCCCGCGCTCCCAAATGATTCAGCCTCTGAAGCTCCAGCTCTGAAGCCTCAAATGTCAGCGGAGTTCACCAAGGCCCACCCCTGGGCTCCCTGGGCCTTCAGCGGGAAGAGACTTAGCCAAGGTCACAAAGACCAGCAGGCCCAGAGCTGGCACCAAAGTGGGGTGCTTCTGGCCACTTTCTTTGCCCCTTGGAGCCTGCTGCAAAGTCCCCGCCTGCCAGCCGCCAGCGCTCTTAACCTCTGGGGCTTCTTTCCCCGGAGGACTGGTTTCCCTTCTGGCTCTGCACAAAGCCCCCTCCCACGCCACCCCAGTTCCATCTGCCTGTGTTACTCCCCCAGCCCCCAACTTCTGTGCCAGTGACGCCTGCCCCTTCGCTCAGACCACCTGGTGGCGCTAGGCATGGACCAGGTTGGTCTCATCCAGACTGCCTGTGTCCTTGGCCCTCCTCCTTGAGGCTAGCAGCGGGGACAATCCATGCCCTCAGATCACAGCTGCCCAGCCCCCTCCTAACATCTTGCTCTCCAGGGACTGGCTCCACCCTCAGACCCTCTGCTGAGCCTCAACTGAGACTCTCAGAGGCCTGGGCAGTAACCCCCAACCCTTCCCTCCTTGGGCCAGAGAAGGCCGGGTGTTCCCACTGCTCAGGTCTGCACCTCAGTTCCCCTCTCAGGAGCCACATGGCCTTGGCCTCCCTGGCTGGGAAAAGGGGTGATGGCAACAATGGTGATGCTTGTTGAGACTCAGCCGGAGAGTAGATGCCCTATGAGAACCATGACAGGGCCTCTGGAGCTGCTCCCCCAGCAGCCACCTGCCCATCCAGGCAAATGCAAGAGCAAGTCCCTTCCCTTCTTGGGGCCTCGATTATTCTGCCGGGAAAATGGGGACAAGAATGTGGGCCTGGCCTCCCTCCCTGGGTGATTGTGCAGATTCTGTGAGGTCAAGGTCGCAAACATGCCATGCAGAAACCCATGCCCCCTCTGAGTCAGGCCTCCTTTGCTGGGCCCCTGAGCACCCCGTGTAGATGACTACCCAGTCCCTGTCTGAAGACGCTCATCGATAGGTGAGGGGTGATGCCAGTGGGTTGGGAAGGGACAGAGCTGGGGGGCAAAGGAGGGGGCTACTTCCCAGGCTGGCACTCAACTCTTTGGGGCAGCCAAGGGAAATTGGAATGGTTGGGGTCAGGCTAGACCTGACCCGGTGGCTGGCAGAGATGCGCCTGAGGTTGGGGGCCCAATAGGCTCAGCTTCGATCCACCAAGTGGCCCCACTCCCCTGCCCCAGACCCGAGGAGTGTCAAGTGCCGGGTTCTGGGGCCCCAGCCCTGCCCTGTACTTTCACGGAGCATCGCCACTGCCTCTCCCAGCCCCTCACCA
>SJYC01132674.1:0-11874 GCA_006408675.1 Madoqua kirkii
TTTGAGGCCAGTGGGCAGGGGCAGTTCTGAAGTCAAGGGGCATGTGATGGGGGCCAGGCATCACGCCCCACCTGCACACTTGGGAGCCAGGGTGGGGGTGTCAAGGGGCCGTGAGTGGAGGGTGAGGGTCAAAGGCGGGGCTTGGCTCCCTTGCTTTGCTGCCCCTTCAGGACATGCGCCGTGCACCCCAAGAGACCCTTCCCAGGCCGCCACTGCAGCAGCTGCCACAGCCTCTACTTTTTATAGTTGCCAAACTGGATGGCCAGGCGGTCAGTGACGCAGCGAAAGGTGGCCGGCTGCACCTCCCAGTAGGGAACGGGGTTGTTGAAAAGGCTGATGCCGTTGTAGTAGGCCCGCTTGACCCCGAAGCCCACTGGGCAGAAGTCGTTGACGCCCACTTTGGTGATGTTGTTGGTGTGCAGATAGACCACCTGGGGACAGAGAGGCGTGGCTCAAGGCAGCAGGCCCCATTGCCTCCCCAACCCCATCCCTGAGTTGGCCCCACTTGGGGAGCCCAACCAGCAGGCAGAACCCATAAGGCTGGTGCCCTCCGTGCCAGCTGAGTCCTGCCTGGCCGCCTCAGGGGTTTGTGTGCTGCATCCATACAACTCTTTGAGGGCACGGAGGTGATTCTTCCACTGTCTGGAAGAGTACAACCGGCTTACGTACGGTTGTCGCGCGGCTGTTGAGCAGTGTTCAGGCACTGGTGTGTGACCAGGTGCTGGGATGGGACGTTAATGAGGTGGGTGTGAATGGTGCTGTTGATGTGGGAAGGATGCCACCCTGGGTTCACACAATCCTTGGCCCTTCCTCTGGGTTCCCTGGACTGAGGGTCTCCTCCTCCTCCTAGTCCTCAGGAGCACTTGTCCCCCCTCACCCCTCAACTCCCCGAAGCCTCTCTCTATGGGACTGTAGGGTGGGGGGCGTGAGGACTGTCTGATGGGGTGGGGCGGAGGGATGCGGCCAGGAGGGCTACAACAGTGCTTTCTAGAGGTGGGGGAATATGGCCACTAGAGGGCACTGCTGCTGTAGGTTGGCAATCCCCTTGCAGGGCTGGGCGATGGATTCATCCCAACTGGACAGCTTGCAAGAATGGCCAATCTTCTGGCATGTAGGCAGAGACTGAGGTCCAGAGCAAGGCCAAAGAAGACCTTGAGAGGACCTCTTGATCCTCTCATCAAGCCACTTCCTGCCCAGATTGGTCCCAAGCCCCTGGGCCTGTGGCACCTTTGTGGGATCCCACTCACCCAAGAAACTGCAATATATTGGTTACCTGATGCAAAGAGCTGACTCATTTGAAAAGACCCTGATCCTGGGAAAGATTGAAGGCAGGAGGAGAAAGGGATGACAGAGGATGAGATGGTTGAATGGCATCATCCATTCAATAGACATGAGTTTGAATAAATTCTGGGAGTTGATGAAGGACAGGGAAGCCTGGTGTGTTGTGGTCCATGGGGTCGCAAAGAGTCAGACACGACTGAGTGACTGAACTGAACCGAACTGAACTGAACCTACCCGAGAGACCTTGAGCTCAAGTGTCTACCAGGCTGGCTCTGGCACATCCTGCCACTTTGCCACCCCTGTACCTAGCCTCCTTGCTGTCCACAGTGGGGTCCCTACTCTCCCTTTTCGCTTTCTCAGTGCCTTTCCAGATGAGGAGCTGGAGTCACCGGCCAGAGCACACATCTGATCAGCTGCACAGTGAACTCCCATTCTGCTCTGTGGTGGGTCTGAGCACTGACAGCTAGGATCTCAGCAGCTGCCCCAGGGACATCGACTGCCCCCTCCCCTTGCTGTGTGTTAGAAAAACCTGGCTGTCACCTGGAGGAGCTTGAGATCTGGAAGACCAGCTGGCACCCTAGACAGCTTGTTGTTGTCCAAGTGCAGCTCCCGCAGCGTGGGCAGAAAACTCAGGCTCCCGTTCTCAATCATGCGGATCTGGTTGTGGCCCAGGCCAAGCCTGGGAAAGGATAGATGAATAAATGACGATGTGATGGGGTCCATGGGCCACAGTGCACTGGGCAGACTCAGGGCCCCCTGAGACCCCACCTCCACAGCCTACCTGTACAACTTGGAGTAGCGGAGCAGATCCTCTAGCTCAATTGCCTGGATTTTGTTGTGGTCCAGGTGGAGTTCATTGAGGGTTTCAGGGAGGTCTGCCAGGAAAAAAGGATGCTCTGAGCTGAATCCAAGAGGGGAGACTGTGGGGTGAGGGAGGCCTGGTCCTGTGTGTGTATGTGTGTCTGCACGATTTTACTCTTGGTGGAGCAGAGAGCCGAGCTCTGCCCCAGGTGGGGAGAGGGGCGACCAAAGCCCTCCTTGAGTACACTGCATGGCTCAGATGGCTCTGGGCTCCCTACCTGTGCTGCTCCCCAAAACGTGGGAAAGAAAGGATGCCTCCCTACCTTTGGGGATGCCAGTGAGCTTGGCCTCGGAGATGCGAAGGTAGTTGAGCTTCAGGCCATCAAACGCTCCCGGTTCAAAGCCGCTGTTCTCCAGGGGGTTCCCACCCATCTCTAGGAGAGAGGTTCTCTCAGCCCTGAGGCCAAGGCTAAGCATCTGTCCCCACACAGCATCTGGCCTGTCGCTTCCTAAGGGGCTCCCACTAAGTATGCGCTTCCCCATCTCCCCCTGAAAGCAGTGCCGCTAATTTACTGGACAAGCTGCAAACTCCTTGCTGTTGAACACCACAAACTACCAAGGGCCTTGGGCCTGGCATGGGCCCTTGGAGACAAGGGGAGCCCATCCAGCTTCTCTCACCTTGCCCCTGGCTGGCAGGCTGTGCCAGCTCTATACTTGCCCTTTCATTATGGGCTTGGGTTTCTCTTCACCTTGCCTTGGCAGCTCTGGGGTGTGACCCTAGGCAAGCCTCCAGAATGTTCTGTGAGGTCAGCCGGCTTGTCCATGGCACCCGGCTGCTCTGGCGGGCAGACCCCCCCTCCTTGACCCTCCCCCTTCCCTGTCCACCCTCGCCACCATGAGGGAGGGGTGAGGACCACCACAGGGTGGGCCTGGCTCACCAATGCAGTTCATGTTGTGAAGCCCACTGAACACGCCCTTGGGCACCTTGCGGATGCGGTTGTCATGGATGCGGAGCTCCACCAGGGAGCTAGGCAAGTTGGGAGGGATCTCCACCAGGTGGTTCTTGGAGATGTAGAGCTTCTGCAGCTTCCGCAGGGGGCTGAAGGCCTTCTCGTGGATCTTGGAGATCTTGTTGTTCACGAGGACCAAGGCCTGAGGTGGCACAGAAAGCCTCAGTTCCCCACCTGCCTGCCTTCTCCTCGCCCTTCTTCCCTGCCCCTGAGCTAGTGATTCATGTTGTCAGGGCTTCACAGATGCTGGAGCCCCAGCTCAGCCTCCAGAAGTCTACCTCTGCTCGTGGGCAAAGTGCAGAGTGGGAGCTGGCACTCAGGTCCAGCAAGGTTGCTGCCCCTCTCACATTGCACAAGTGTATGCCCACACCCATTGGGACCCCACCCGTCCACACACCCGCTGGGCTGCAGGCCTGCTGCCTCTTCCCAGCCCCTTGAAAGAGTCAGGGTGGGCTTACATAGAGATGCTGGAGGCCTTTGAAGTCATCTTTTCGGAGCTCAGAGATGTCATTATTCTGCAGGTCCAGCAGGGTGGTGTCAGGCGAGATCTCCTTGGGCACAGCCTTCAGACCTGGGAGCCGGCACCGCAGTCAGCAGTGTGAGCCACGGCCATGGCCACAGCCACAGCCCCAGAGGGGTGCACATGCAGACCCACACATGGGGACTCTGTGGCTGCAAGTGGGTGCAGCTCCAAGGCCAGGGATGGACACTCTTCTCCCTCCCCATGTGCTTTCAAGCAGACCCAGGGACACCCTCCCACAGTGAAATCAGGATCCCTGAGCCAGCTCCAGGTCACTCCCTGCCCACCCTCAGCCTTCCACGTCCATCCCTCCCAGACTGACCCAGGTCGGAGCACTGAACGACCCTCAGATGGCAGTGGCAGCCAAAAGGGCACATGGCACTGTAGGTGGGTGGGAGGGAGTCCAGGTCTGGGATGCCCGAGGTTGTTTCTGCACCCGAAGCTTCCTCATCGTTCAGCATGGGCAGCCCATCGTCCAGGGTGAAGTCCCAGAAGGCTTTTTGCTCAAAGGGCAGGGCATGGCTCAGGGCCAGCAGGGCCGCAAAAGGCCACAGGGGCCACATGATGGACGTGCCTGCAAAGCCAGGGTGAGGAGGGGCCATCAGGGGAGGCCAGCCGATGCCTACGCCCCAGGGGCTGGGGTTCTGTGTGTGTGCTGGCCTCATGTCTGTCACACCTCCTCAGGGCAGCCAGACCCTAAGCTGGAGTGTCCAGGAGGGAGGTGTGGGTGGGTAGAAGGTCCTGGGCAGGGTAGGGGCGTGGCTGGCTTCCTTCTGCCCTGCTCCATTTTCAGGCAGGACTTGGCCACTGTGGGCTATGCTGTGTCTTTTCAGTTAGTGAGTCTGCACCCCTCCAATGCATGAGCACACACACACATGCATCACCCCATTCCCTGCACAGGACACTGAGTCAGCCTCAGCCTGTGTGTAGGGGGATCGGGGAGGCTAGTGGAGGTGGTGGAGAGGGAAACCCAGCCCTCTGCCCCAACAGACCTTGAAGAATTAAGATTGAAAGATAACCACCGGGCTGGGGTCAATCCTTTCTTGCCTGAGCCCCCTTTGCAGCACACCTACGTTTTTCTAAGAAAGTCAAGAGGCCAAGGCACTAGGGTGGGCATGTTGGGCAGAGCTGGGCTAGCCCTGGAGCAAAGCGGAAGAGGGAGCATCCTCCTAGCCCATGTGTGGAATCCCAGAGATGGAGGGAGAACCCTGGCATCCCCCTCCATCTTTGCTGCTCCTGGGGGGCCTTGGCTTTCTCCTCTGGCCCATGAAGCCTTCCCCTGATCTCTGTCCATGGCCCAGCCCCCTGGAAATGCCACTGGAAGGGAATAGGCTACTGCCAGGGTGGCTGGCAGGGTCAGGCTTGTCTGGAGGGCCCCAGGCTGGGAAGCAGGCTGGAGGTGGGAGTTGGGGGAAAGCCACTCTGCCCGAGGCTGCCCCTTGTGCCTACATCTGCCTGCCTTCTCCTCTTCCAGCAGAGGCTGCTCCCATCCAGGTGGGCTCCTCTAGCAGAAAACCTTGTCCACGAAGAGGCTGCCCCCTCACCTAGATTTCCTGGGCAAGCCTCAGCCTCATTTTCCTAAGTATGACACAGGGATACATGTGCCTGCTTTGCTTATTACCCAAGCACAGAGTGTCTGGGGTTGCCCTGTGTGCGAACCTCAACCCTACCACGCAGAGGCCCTCACTTGGGGCCCGTCTTGGACAGGGGAGGGGCTCTTTGGGGCTTCAGCAGGGTTGGGGTGAGCCCCTCGAGCCTGATGGCTGGCTGCAAAGTGAGGAGAGGCCCCAGGCAGGCCCAGTGGATGTGGGGCTGGGCTGGTGGCCTGGCTGGCTGCTGCCTTGGAGCCCTGCCACCCTCAGGCAGTGGGAGGGCCTGTGGCCACTTGCAGACCTGTGGGCACAACAGTTCTGCCCCTGGGGTTCCCATTGATCGCTATCAGGCCGCCCTCTCTCATACCTCTTTCACCCCTCAGAGCTGGTCACGTGACCTGTCCTGGCTCCCACCTTTGCAGCAGCTGGGGTGGGCAGATGCTGAGGTGGGGGGTGGGGTGTCCAGGCCAGGGGTTCAGCGGCCTCAGCCTCAGAACGAGCCCCAGAGCGCCTCCAGCAGGCCGGCAATCCTCTTGAGCATGTAGCCCCCACTGATAGACTCAGAAAAGCAGCCTTGCCTCCCAGGTCACACAGCAAAGTGAGGGTCCCTCCTGGCTGGAGGAGCCCCTGGCCTTCCTGGCTCCTTTGGGCCTTGAGCGCCCGTGGTCTCACTCAAGGTCCCACAGCCCTGTGCTGGTCCCATAGGACTGGGGGAGTCCCCACCCCACCCCACCCTCAGCCCCAAGAGTCTCAGCACAGAGTGGGGAGAAGACCCTGGGTTTGCCTACCTGGACCACAAGTCCCTTTTCATTCTCACAGGTTCTCAAAGCACAGGGCAAGATAGGGTGGGCCCAGACTTCCCAGGCATGGCTGGATACCCAGGGCTGAGACGAGGAAGTGAAGGGGAGGGTGAAGGCAGAAGGGCGAGACAGAGCAGGAGGCAGAGGAGGATGCTCCCCCCTCGCCTGGCACCCCTGCCAAAGCCGCTACCTCACAGGGGGAATGAGTCAGGGCTAGAACACCCCATGGAAGCCTTGGGAGGCTCTGAGATCCACCGTCCACTTGGATGGCTGCGGTGGGGCAGTCCGGCCAGGCCCGGGGAACCGGAAAGGCCTGGGGGCCTCCACAGGGAGCCTCGGCCTGCGTCTGGGCCTTTCACATGGAGCACCTTGGCAGGACTAGCCACTGAGGCCCTGCGTGGGCTCATGGGACCCTCTCTGGGGGCGACAGGAGGCTGTAGAGGAGTCGAATCAGGTTCCAAGGTGCATCTGGGGTCCCCGCAAAGAGGCTGAGGTGGGGTGTGGGATGGGGAAAGGCGAGCTCTTTTGGAAACTCACTCTGAGGGAGAGGGAGGCTGAGGTCTTGAAGGCCCCCAGAGCCCTCAGGGCAGAGGACAAGGTTTGGCTGTTTCTCCCCCGCTCCTGGCCAGGCCCAGGCAGTGGGCAGGCTGGCAGGCTTTCTGCCACAGCCCTCCTTTCCCCACAGAGAACTGGCAAGAGACTCAACAGCCAGAACTGTGCAGAGGGGAGGGGGGCTGGCTGGACACCAAGCCTGCCAGAGACCGCGAAAGACACCCCCGGCCCTCAGGGCCAGAAGGAGCCAGGGAGGGGCCTGGAGGAGGCGCCCAGGACCAAAGTTCCATTTGATGGAAGAGAAAATGGAGACCTAGAGAAAAGTACCCACCTCAGGCGACAGCAGGCCCCCAGGTTTTCACTATGGACACAGAGGGTGAGACCCATAGTCGGTCCCCCCAGCCTAGCCAGGCCTCCAGGCCTGTTTCCCTCATCAGCCTCCCCGGGCATGTCCTTGAGGACTTCAGGCAGCTTCGGGCCCCATCAGGGGGTTCTCTGAACTCAACGAGTTCCACCTCCTCAGAGCAACGGAAAGAAGTGGTGATGGCGGTGAGGTCTCAGGCCGGGCGCCCATGGGTGGGAGTGAGGACCACCCGCCCCCCCAATATGGCTCTCCTTGTCTGGCCCTCTGAAAGGTTGCGCAGTCCTCTGACTGGGATATCTCCAGGTCCCAGCCAAACAAGACACACTGGCAACCACTGAGAACATGGAGGGGCCATGCCAGGCATTCATGCCAGGCCAAGGGTGGCAGGAGCGGGCCCTGAGGTCTGGCAGGCCCTGGGAACTCACTTACAGATGTGTGGCCCACAGCTGCCAAGTCACAGATGCTGGACTCCTAAGCCCAGTGTCTGGCCCCCTAAGCCCAGTGTCTGGCCCCACCAAGCAACCCGACCTGAACTCAGACACGCATGCCATCTTCCACTCGGCCCTGCTGGTGCCCACTTTTCTGCCCGCTTCCCTCTCAGACTCCAACCCATCATCCCTCGCACCCTCCAGCTTTAGTCTGCCCTTAGGTGGCACCCAGAGAGAGGGCACGGGTGCCATCCCTGGGTTTTCCTGAAGCTGACATGTGCGCGTGCATGTGAGGATGACTGTGTGAGGGGCTGGTGGCTGCAGTGGGGATTAGGGTGAGCCTTGCCCTGCTTGTGTCTACACCCCAGCCACCCCTGAACCCATCACCATGGCCTCAGCATGTCTTCCAGCTATGAGGGGAGCAGGCATCCAAGCGTGCCTGGCCAGGGTGGCTCCTTCCTGCTGGGTCCTGTGCCCCTGCAGCCTTCAGGCATAGACTAGACCTGGATGTGGGTGTCAGAGACCCACAGGGAGCCAGCCCATCTGCTGCAAGGAGCTGGCCCCAGGCCAGTAGCTGGTGCTACCCAGGCCAGACTTTTCTCCCCACAGCCCTGAAGACACCCATCACACCCCCATCCTGCTGGGAAACCTCTGGAAGGCTGAAGGTCTAAGAGCTGGCCTTCTGCCATGCCAGGAATCAGGCAGGAGATGAGCCAGGTCACCTGGTCTTTCCGCTCCAGAGCTTTCCTTCTCCTGCTCGCTGAAGAAAGCCAGAGGAGAGTGAGGGGTGTCACTTTCCAGGGGTGCTACAGGAGGCCCAAGTGATTTCCTAACGGCCTTCCCCAGGGCTAGCAGGAAGTGCTGTCTCTCCCATCACCTCTCCCCGACTCAGGCTGGAGGTGACGCTGATGGAAAACAAGGCTCTGTCCTGTGGGTCTGGAGCCCCCAGGCTTGCATCACGCAGTTTCTGGAAACATGGCATCTCTCAGGCCGCCACCATCAACAGCTCCCCTCGGCCCACGGGAACAGATGGCCCTGCCCCTCCTGCAGCAGGGAAGTGGCCTGGGAAAGCCATCAGGCCACTCTGGCTTGGAGGGTCCCCCAAGCCTTTAGCTCACAGCAGGCGCCAGACCCCACAGGGAGATGTTCTCAGCCTAGCTCCCAGAACCTGAGGCCCTTGGCTGCCTTGCTCCCTCATGGGGCTGGGGGCTCAACTTGGGGTGGAGCTTGCCCTCTGCAGCCCGCCTAGGAGGTCTTGCTGGACCTGTGACCTCCAGCCCCTCCCAGGGCTCCCCCTCTGTGCGGTGGGGTGGCCTGTAAATCCCTAGGACCACCATCGAGGCCAAGCTGGAACTGAGACTGTGAGAGGATGGAGCTGGCCCCCAGCTCCCCAGCTGCCCCTGTCTCTGGAGACAGGGCTCTCAGAGCCAGTCTCCCTCTGCCCTCTGTCTGGCTCCTTCAGGTCCCAGTTTTGTTGCCCAAATCCGTGATCCCTTGGACATTCAGGCTTCTGACTGCTGTGTCCCTTTTGGGCCAGCTGATTCTTCTAGAGGCTGCTGGTAGGCGAGATGTGGGGGCAGGTTTGCTGTTGCGTAGATCCTGGGACCTCTCCCAGCCCACTGCCCCGTGTCCTGCAGCTCTGCCCTGTGCTGCGGTTTCTGCTGACTTGGGACTTTACACCATGACCGGGAGAGCTGAGTATGAGCTGGCTGGGTGGAGCCCCAGGACCCTAAATCCTGAGATTGGATGTGTTACCCAGGAAGAGGCAGGGGGGAGTCGTCAGAGTCCCTAGTACCTTCGGTGGGCTTGGCATGTCAGAGATCTCAGCCCACTGAGGAGCACAAACTGGGCTGCTGAGAGGGTAGGGGACAAGCCAAAGAGGGCCGAACTGTGGCTGGCGCTCCAAGAGCCTGGGGGAGGGTCCCAGAGGGGGTGAAGGAAGTCCTGGGGGACCCTGGGGCTGACGGCTCCAGGTGCAGGAGGGCTTTCACCCTAGGACCTCTTATCTAGAAGGTTCATCTTTAGATGAACCACAGCCCCAGTGAGCAAGACTAAGCAGACCCCTTCCCCATTTCCCCCTAGGCTGTCTCCCACTGGCTTCCTTGAAGATGGGATTCAACAAAAAGGTTTTGTGCGTGATTGACGTGTGGGTGGGCCCAGTACATGAGCAGAGAGGACAGAGGGGATGGGAGGGCACTGTCTGGCCCGGGAACCAGCCAACAGGAGGAGGATGGAGCTGGCAGGATCCTGTGTGCCCGCCTTCAGGAGCCCGTGCTTATCCCCCTTCCCCCCACTGCAGCTCATAGCAGGGGGCCCCAGGAAGGTCACTGTCACCCTCCAGCCCCTTGAGTAGAGCTAAACCCTTGGGCTGGTGTGTCCCATCCCACCAGGAGGGCAGAGAGGCTCAGGGAGGGGTGCCCAGCTCAAGGCAGGGATTGAGATCTCCCACCCTGGGGTAACTGATGAGGACGATTGGGAGGCTGTCATGGTGGGTGTGGGAAGACCTTTTCTAACAATCCAGGGTGTTGGCACATGGGCAAGGAAGGAGGATGCCCAGACATGCCAGCCAAAGGACCAGTGGCTCAGTGGCCTAGCAGGTGGAGCTTTGGAGACCCTGGAGCTGGGGCTGGGGTCCTGCCTGGGGGCAGGGGGCACCTGCCAGGCAGTGCCTGGCCTTATGGGCACTTTGGGCGTTGGGCTGTGCCGCTGTTCATGTGCTCTTGGGTGGCCCTGGGGGCCGGCCACTGTCCCAGGCTATGTCCCAGGCAACCAAGGACAAGTGACCGCTGGGCCAGGCCTGTCTCCTTGGGGCTTCTCCAGGGAGTGGGGGAAGGCTGGTGGTGGGTGGCTCTGGGAAGAAGGCTTATGACTGATTCCTCCTCTGGGACTTAACGCTGATGCTGGAAGGGACCCTCTGTGGTCCTGAGTGACTACAGAATATCGCTAAAGAGAGGAGATGCTTTCTTGTCTTTTGAATACCCCCTCTGCTCCAGTCCTTCCCCATTCACCCTTCTATGATGAGCCAGGGCCACTGATGGGATTGGGGAGAAATTCAGGCCAAGACTTGTATGTCATCCTGCACAATGGTGAGAGGGCTAGCACCCTAAGTTTCTGGGCCCCTAAAATCAACTGGCAAAGAACTGCTGCCAGGCCTGTAGTTGGAGGGACTGGGCCTCAGACTCTTCAACACAGTGAGACCCTTGCTCCAGGGCAGGACGTTAAAAGCAATAGACTGGTTAATGCCTTCTGTGACCTGGGTCTTTGAGACCTGAAGATGGGCCAGTGGGTGAGCCAGCCAGGGTTGTGGGGCGGCCACTCAGCTGCTGGCTACATGGTGACAGGAGCCCTCCCTGATGCCAGCCTCTTTCCACGGTCTGGCCCCTGTGGCTGCAAGACAGCCGTGTGCCTTCCTTTCGATGCGCCTATGTCAGCTGGTCATAGGGCATTCTGCACAAAGGCGCCTCTGCCCAACCACCAGGGTATGGATTGTATAGGTGGTTGCAGGCGGCCAGGAGGCGCTCACCTGTGCGCACACAGCGGCGGCCATGTGTTATCCCTCCTCGTGAACATGAGGGCCTGGATGCACATTCCAGAGCATCTCCAGCTCCTCTCAATTCCAACCAGTCCCCACAGGGTGGCTGGCCAGGGAGGGGAGTGGACACAGAAGTAGGAGACCCCAGTGCATGGGACTGGCCACATCGGTGACATGAGAGGCCCTTAAGAAGACTCAACTGTGAGAGCAATCTCCCAGGCCTGAGCAAGTTCTTCTCTGTGCCCCACACCAGCACTTTGCCTCAGAGGACCCTGGGCCTTCTGCTCCACTGAACAGAGCCAACTCAGGAAGCTCTTGCCAACCTGTGCCTAGGCCCCAGACCCATCCACAGAGTGGTGAGGTGGGGCTCCCACCCCTGAGTCTTCCAGGGCACTCTGTTGGGTTCCTCGGCAGGTCCCTTGGCATGCCAGCCATCTTGGGAGCTTTCTAGGACAGAGGCCTGGGGCCCGGCCGCCTCCCACACTAATCCGCACACCCTGCAGTTGACCATAAGCTATCATGATCAACACTTGAGTGCCTCTAATGGTTCCCTGGATGCTATGGGGTCAATAGCTTGGGTTTGTCAGTCAGGAGCCCTGACCCCTGGCCCCAGCTCTGCCCCTGACTGGCTGGGCCACTGTTGGCAGTTTCCTGCCCCTCTCTGGGCCTCTGTTGCCCACTCTGCAATGGATGGAGTAGGGGGTCCCGTGGGACCAGCTTTGGAGGGCAACCTTGTTAGCACTGTTTGGTCTCAGATCTGAGATGCTCTCTCCATTCTAGAGGTGCCCCCAGGTACCCACGGGGTGCGGCCTTTGGGAAACAGAGCAAGAGCACGTAGCCTGGGATCTCTTGAACTCCACCCCTCCCTAAAGGTGCCCATCCTGTAATGATGATGTCCTCGAATTGAGCCACAGAGCCCTCTGGGGCCCCAGGCCAAGCTGGTCTGGCTAACATGGCACAGTGGCCTGGGTTTCCTTCTGCACCCCTCTTTAGA